>PDGT01000013.1:2444968-2549563 GCA_003671415.1 Megathymus violae | reverse complement strand
TTTTTAGTAAGGTATTAAATAACAAATTTCTAATTACCTATCCCTGAATCAAACCTAGTCTCCTCGTACTCAACACGTCAGCAATTCCTTCGGTGTTGCTGTGGTCCACAGTAGCCACTAAGGCTCAGGTAGCCAATCTATTAATTTTTGTGTCATTGAAATAAAAAAAAGGTCTAGTACTTCTATCAGATTACCAAACAAACAAACCTTGCTTCACTTTCGATTGTTAAAACAAACTCATTATAATAGTACAATCAATTACAAATTAATTCGCATACTAATTTTAATCGTGATTTATTCAATATTCAATACTCTCGAATGTGAGTGATTGAATAACTGATCCGATTGATTGTCGTGAAAGAATCATTGGCCCAATTTAAACTTTCATTAATAATAATGGATGGAGGCGTCGTGGGAGTGAAATTACATTCCAGAATCACATCCAGAACATATTTTTTTATATTTTTTACATTGCGGACAGGTTTAATAAAGGACTAAGTATTGTAATTCTGAATTATATTGGATAGTTTGTCATATACATGAGGTCTATACTTCGTTCAAATTGGATATGGAAACTTTGTAAACAAAGTGTTTCCTGGCAACCACAAACAAACAGGTGCACAAAACTTTTTGTTCTATTATCAGTATCTATGACCACAGATTACTTTAATATTATAACGTCTGTGGCGGCCGGCAAGCCGCGTAACGTTCCGTTATTTTTTTATTGTTGTCGTTCAAGTTCAATTTTATTTATTTTATAGCAGGTAAATAATTTAAATAAATACGAATTAGTCATGAATACAATCTAAATAGCTTTTATGGAATTTATGTGTATAAATCATGTTGGAAATTTTAATGTTATTAATTTTATTATTATACATATTGCGTGGAACAAAACGTTCTTGTATCCGAATATAATACGACTAAGTTGCAAAGTTAATTAGAATCATTATCGCTGTAAGGTAACAATAGTCATTTCTTTTTATAGGTATAGGCAGGCTTACCCCAAAACATAATATTTTGTAAAAATGTTACAAATCGCTTCACGAAAATAAGGTTGTGGCTGCGTGAGTTTTTCAATGACGAAAGTGTTTTATGACATTAGTTTTACTTCATTTTCACGCGGTTTAAAGTTCTTATCTATCAATACTAAGTTAATTTAGGATCCACAAATAATATAATGAGTAATTTAATTTCATTAAAGCATTTGATTTACAAATACAGCTCAGTTGGTGAAAACCCTACAAGAGAATTTTAATGGTCTGTTTACAAAGTTTCCATATCCAATTTGAACGAAGTATAGATGATATTATTCCTGCATTTATATTCTGACTAACAAGGCTATTATATAATGAAACTTTTGTACTATTTTACTACTATTTAACCTTTGAAAAATTAACTTTAGCGAAGGCGAAAGCATTTGAAATGTATTTCATTAATAAATTTATTAAGACCTTTTTAATTTAGTATTTGACTAAATCACCACTTACCTCGATAGGATTGTAATCAAGCATTAAATTACACTAAGCAAAAAAATGTGATCGAACCCAATATAATATTCATTAGGGATAAATATTTCCCTCATTCCGATCAGGGAATACAAGTTCATGCAGCAATCTTGGTCGTTTTGAATGGAACATACATTTATAATACGGAAACCTGTCGCACGCATGGTCGATTCGTACTTGACCAATTTTTGTATCTAGTTGACTTCATCCTTCACCGCGGTAACAAATTACAAGTTGTATTACAAAATAACTTAATACAAGTCGACTGCATTTTACCCGCATTAAGTGTTATCGCGTGAACAAAATCTCAACAGAACTATGATGAACCATTTGTAAAGGAAATGACATGAACGAGTTATCGTCTTACCATCTTGTATTCAAACGTATAATAGCGAAGATGTTTACTTACAATGTAAAAGTGTATGAATTGCGAATTAACCATTAAAATATGATAAGTTTTGGCTTGTTTTACAACCATTTAAACAAGGTTTGAAATTTGTCTTTTATGTATTTTATATTAGCTTTATAAACATATTATGTACTTATGTAAATTCTGTGAGCAATGGTAACCTTTTTTATTCTTTGTTTTCGAGGAAACCTTCAAAAGGTACCCGATGCCGTGGGAGCGACTTTCCTTATGCAAAACCTGTATATCTGAGAGTTCACTATAATATTCAAATAATATCAAATTTGTGAGGATACACACTTCTCACGCTTTTCCAGGCCCAGGTGTCAGATGCGTTTAGTTTGTCCAGGTTGAAATAATTTTTAGAATGCAGAAGATATCCGTAAATATATTTTGGTAATATCTACCAAAGTTATCGAACGATAAAATATAGCTTGTAGACCATGACCTACAGCAGTACAATAAAATACATCTAATAAATATCGAGATAAAAAACACAACACTTTATATAATGTATTTCTAAACCTAACACATGTAACACACACACACATACACAAACATACACACGTGTGTGTGTGTTAGATTTTGCGCATTCATACAATATCCTTTTATAAAATAATGCACACGAGGAAGCTCCGGTAACTTTTCAGTTTCAATTCATATCTGTCGATTCGTAATTACAAATAAAGATTATGTACAAAATTTTAAAATAAGAAACTCTGAATTTAATGTTTTGTTAACCCTTACAAAATACCATGATTAAATAGGTGTATAATCTATTATCATGGGAAGTAAAAATTATCAGAACCAGCTGTGACAACTTTTAAGTTCTAATGAATAACTCTTTGGTTGATATTACTGACATGGAGGGACAGGGCTTAGAAGATTTGAGACAGTTTGAAATCAGCAGCCCAAGGCCTCGGATCCCTACAGAAGTCCAGGACTTACTAGAACAGTCGCCATAATTGTGCTACTTATAATTTAGCCTAAATCAAGTGAGACAATAAAAAAGGGTCATCGGATATTTCGAATTAGTTTGTTTGGAGTTAACCCCTTACACATGATATTTTTTACACGAATCATTGATGTTAATTGGTAATAAATTATACCAAAATGGTACTTACAATATTTCATCGAGATTAAACACAGAGTAATAATACATTTACTGATTCACTCCTAGTTACCATCTTCCAAGCCTAGCCCTCCTCCAACCAGTTCTAAACAAGCCATTATCTCAGTAATAATTCCCTCTGAAAATAGTTGTAAGGTCTGCGATGTAGATAATGTTTGTAATGTTAAATGCAGTATTACGTTCCAATTTCGATTTACGTGTAGCTGATAATAGACTATCCAGCCTATTTATCTGAGAATATTGCAAGGATTGTACGAGTTAATTCTAACACATTAACTGAACGTCCTTGTTAACTGCGTATCCGTTATAGGTGTCTAAAGTTATCTAAAACAGAAAATCTTTTGTTCGTTTCTCCCTATAATAACAGGGCTGTGTAATTTAATATTTCTGTTAAATTGAAATTGGTTTGAAATTAGATTGTACTTTTTTTTTATGAATAAACGTTAACACACTCACACCCCCGCATTAGGATTCAGTGTGTCGCGGGTGGCGTGGACATACACATATATGACATCACAAACACCCATGACCCGAGAACAAATATTTTTCTGTTACATAAATGTCTGCCCCGGCTGGAAATCGAACCCGGGACCCCTCGCTCGGCAGGCAGGTTCACTACCAACTGGGCTATGGGGTCGTCGTCTTGAACTCAATGAGTTGAAAATTCAAGTTATACCCCTAGGGATGTAAGTAAATTTCAGTAGTAGCGTATATGATGTATACTTAGAATCTTATACACAAAGGGAAATGTTAGTTCTGCTGTTAATCAAACGATCTAATTTGCCGTGTAAGGATGTGATTGAAAGGCAATATCAAACTGTGTAATAACTTTTCTGTCAGTTGTCGGTCTACTCCTTAGACAGACCGCCTAATGTTAAGTGGTGATTAATAGGTCACCAGCACTCATAGATATCCTTGACAAATTGCTGCCGGACAGCTGGTTCTTTTTAAATTGAAAAGTGGTGTACCTGTTTCCTTAAGACCTTGTCATTGTGACCGTAAAAACCGTAAATATATTACAGGATTGTTTTAGAAAGACGGCAGTGCTCTCTATGCAAATAAATTAATTTTCAACCACGCAGAATCAATTTTACCACTTCACCCTTCAGACCATTCGACGATTTCCAAGACATGCGGTATTTCCCCAGTCCTACAAATGCCCTCCTAGCTTTTATTATGAAAGGTTTCAGACCCGTTTATTCACTCTTCGTAGCAACATAATTATAGGTTAGCCATACCGTATACTCGTGGGGCGCCGACGCAATTAAGCCCCTGTAATTTCAATATTACCCACTCGCACACCATTTACGGGCCCACGACGAGCGGATGCAACAGCCTGTTATCACATAATAGCTCTGAACAATCCTTTGGGTGTTTGAAGTTTATCAAAATGTACTGTCAACAATTATGTTTGGGAGGTTTTGTTTGTGGTTTAAAAACAGCACATCGACTACAGGCATGCTTAACAGACTTTAAATACGAGTGCTAGTTAAAATTAACTAGAGATATATTTCTACAACCTAGGGACTAAGAGCATCAACAATCAACATAATAATTATAATGTCCCCTATTAGACTTGGCATCTCAAATTAGGAAGATTTAAAGCAGTACTCAATCACACTAGCCATGTATGGATTGGCAAACCTCAAACACATTTGAGATTAATATGGAGAACTCTCGTTTATGCTGGTTTACTCATAATGTCTTCTTTCCCCAAATTAAGTTACAATTATTTTGTAATACGCACACAACTGAAAATATAGAGATGCGTCTAAAATTTTAAGTTTGAGGCCTCGTATAAAACGACTGTTCAATAACTAAATATCTAAAGTCTAAAATGAATCTACTTATCTGTAAGATTTAGGTATAGTTAAAATTGGTGTGTTATGCTTGCTCCATTTTTGAAAACCCTCCACGTTAAATTTCATAGGACTTCTTCTTTTAATAAAATACTTCCCAAAACATAGTTTGGCTTGCCTCGTCGTCATAGGCCAAATAAAAGGTCTGTTGTTAATTAATAATATTAACAGAATTGTATGACTTAGGACTTAATAACCTAACCAAGTCCAGAAGAAATAATTTTCTTTCTTGACCCATTGGTGAGACAAAATAATTGGACCAAGAGAAATTAGTAAATACTAATCGTTTTCATGCCATTTCCTATTTCAATAAATGGTTAATTATAATAAACGGTACGTAATTATAGTCTATGCCTACCACGGTGCCCTGAAGAACGGGATTACTTATCTTGAACGAAGGACATCATTTGTATTTACGCTCAAGACAAATTGCCTACGCGGACCGCCTGCGTTTAAGCATATTATACATGATTTAATACAGTAATTAGTCCCTCATACTTCAAGGTAGTTGTTAATTAATAAAAAGGTTTAGTTCGCTACCAGCCATTCATTATGACGCCTCGTTTATTCATGCGTCTATGAATTTAAATGTTATTTATAGCTACAGCATGTATATATATGTTAGCTTTATACAGTTTGCATTTATCCTATTAGTGGACCTCACCGCATAGCTTAGTAAGTAATTGAGGCAGCTTAGAGGCTACTCAGCGCTGCTCCAGCATGGAGTGTTAGAGGACTCGGGCAAAGATCTTTTGGATTTTTTGACTTCGAAATAGCTGCTAACTTAAGATGATCACCAGACATCTAAATCGCCTTATTCATGAACGTGGCTAAGGACCACATCTTTCCACAAGTGACGCAAAGTTGCCATATGCAAAATTTAGAGGATAATCCAGAGTTGAATTAACTTTTTGAAGGCCATTTTGTTGCCTTAAAGCTTAAAGTGTTCGAAGTGCTCGTCGAAGTATGGAAACGTTGATGTATGCTGCAACTAGATATCGTTCACCTATCTATCACTCGCACCCGAAGGAACTCAGTCGATCATTTATGAATGACATAAACTATCGTTGGCCTAATAGCGCTTTATAGAGTAATGGTTGCAAAACATTTGTGTCCTCTAGATACCTATGTAATATTCTGCATTTCTATCCATATGAAATGATGGGTTATGATACTAGGTCCTAAATACTGTTGATAGTGACCTTGTCCGTCGAACGTAAGGCTCCAATTCAACTCCTGCTAGGCTAGATGTTAACAGACAAATATTTGTTTTTTGGACTTCGTTGTGTGTACCTAATCCAGCTTTGTGTTATTTTGTTACATATGATACAGGAAATCTCAAAGGTGTACATGGCAAGATTCTAATTGATATCTGTAAATAATTAACGGATAAAGTCAAAATCGTCCGAATTGTGCATTCAGGCTGAAGCACAAAATTGCTTTAGTCAGATATATCTTAGGTACTATTTATTATCTTGTAGCAACAGAATACAAGACAAGAGTAGTTTTGATCCGGGCAATTGGAATCAAATTCTTCCATCTTGTGCTACAAGGTCTTTAAATCATGTACAATGTTCAATTGACACACATTTACGCTTTATAAGAAGAACGTGAGATTCGCTCATCGAATTGTTTGTGGGATCCGTCAGATGTCTTTACCCATGTTTCTGTGTCATATTGTTGCTTTGTACAGCTGATTAAGGAGCTAGTACGGCGTTTGTTTCTTCGCCGGCAACAGGTCATTGATGCTCGTGATTTGAACTCACCAATTCGTCAGTTATTAGCAAAAACAAGCCTTTTATAATAATCAAGAATCACTTGAACAAATCATTAAGAGATCTGTTTAGGAATATGTATGAAGTTTTAAATAATATATGTGCGGTTAGAATCTTCAATTGTTTTTTCAGCCGAGTGGTCTGGATTTTACGGAAATTGTTGTTTTATTTCATAATTATTATTTAGTTTTTTGTATCTGAATATGCAATCAAGTCTTCCAGTTTTAAGTTGTTTGTTTTAAGCTGTGCTAATGTTTGAACTTAGTTTAAAATTGATTAAAGTTACAAACAAACCAATAGACAGATCTCGATTTAACAACAATGTGTTAATGGCATTTCTTTTAATATGTCATCAATGATAAATACTCCGTTTTGAAACGGGACGTCTCATTGACCTAAACCACTTTCGCTGGGGTACCTACTCGCATAACTCGTGTGGTATCACCGTTTCGAACCCGCGAGCTTAGTATAATGTCATTCAGCGAGTCGCTTATTGGTAAGTAGTGTGGTGGCGTTCCGGCACGGTCGAAAAGTTATGTCTAGTGGAAATGATGGCGGTTGTGCTTCCTTTATACATTGTTATTCCTTCAACGTATTGTTTTAAGAAGATGAATACATATTTGCGCCCATACAAGTTGTTAATTTAAATAAGAGAAGATTTTGGGTGCATCCAATATTTTGAGTGCTTGCATCTCGACCCCACAACTTCTGCCGTTCGTGCTGCAGGTACAACTTTGCTAAACGAGTATGAGCGCACTGCCATTTATTTGTAAAGAAAACATACATGTAGTTGCAGCGCGAGGCTGTTGCGCCTGCGCAACAACAGCGTCTTAACTTATAAACGAGTGAGCGACACTCGTTACAATATCGGCTATTTGACATTAGGTAGTACGGCATGGATCTATCCTTATACTGAAGAGGCCTGAAACGTGCTCCACCATATTGTATCTTTATCATTGTAAATTCTAAGTTAAATGTTGCAGGAGCGGTTTTTCGTCGATAAAAAGATATCGTTAAACTTTTATAAACATTAAACATAAGTAAATTTAACGCAACTTAATGCAGTAAAAGTTTCTTAATACGTAATGTGATCGTTAATAAATTTATGGGAGAGATTAAATTTTGAACACAACGAAGTAATTAGTACATACATTACAGTAAATACAGTACATTATTTTTTACCTTCTTCTCATTTCCTGGCCGACAACGCATCAGTGATACCTTTGGTCTTATTGATGTCCATGGGCGACGGTGACCACTTACCATCGGGTGGCTCGTATGCTCGGTAGTCGGCTGTTAACATAAAAAAAAATAATATTTTCAAAAAATAATTTTTATTATGTCTGTTATATATTGTTATTACGAAATGTAATTACGATAACAAAAAATTTTTTTCGTTTTACCTTTGCATAATAGCGTGTATAATATGTAAATACTGCATGTAGGTGTGTCCGGTAAATGTTGCTGAACATATTGAGCTTTACAAGTCATTATCATTCAGTATATTAGAGGAGTCGATGCCGCCTTGGTTCATCAGGTAGCTTATATTCATAAGGTTATCGATGAATTATGACGGATACGAAATAAATGTGAGAATAAATGTATATAAAACTTTCTTTGTATGGAATGCTAAATTAAAATTTTACACATAGTCGCATGGGGAACGCGTAATGTAAAGTCGTAAAGTATAAATAAAGGTCTGTTGCACCTCGCTAACCAGGTAAATCAATCGTTAAATTTACAAACTGCTTAAATTTTGGAGGGCGTACAAAAATGTAAATTACTAAGGGATACAATATCTTTCATCTCTTTCTGGCATAAACAATTTAGGTCAGTCTATCTCGTTTTGCAAATTCTCTACAGTCGCGTGGGAACAAAATGCGTCGACGTTGGTCCTAGGGTTACCAACTTATCTGCTAAAATTATTTGAAAAAACAATGTTTTTTTTGTAATATATCAGTATAAAGGTGAAGGATAAAATAAATTATAGCTAACAATAGTATGGTTAACACTATCTTTCTATTTACTTTCTACGCTATAGGACGCTCATAGCCTGAGAGATTGTGTCGTTTAATAACCGGCCGAGGTAAATAACTTGGGGCGCGGTCAGAAGTTGAGTAGCTACGGCAAAAAATCTTTAGTGCTGACATGTTTTCTAAAGCACCTGAAGCACTCTGGGTCGTATTAACTACCTCGTTATCGATTGTTATCGTTAGACAACTGTCGAACCTTCTACCTTCTGACACTATCGACAATCGGGTTCTAATTCGTTCAATAAGCTGCGTTGAATCAGTGTGCTGGACTACGTGTTAGGGCTTCTCAAATATAAGATGAAAGCGAGACCCGTGCTTTACAATGGGTCACAAGTTTACTGGACGTGGAACGTTGCTGCGATTCCTACTATATGAAAACATTATCTATTACCTCTTATTATTATCGTTTGCTAAAAATAAAATACAACACCCATATAAGTGATGTAAACTAAACTGCTTACAGAAGATTTTAGCACCTACTAATATACATTGCCTTAAGCATTGACAACCCTAATTGTTCCAGGAACGTGGCCATGCGATCCATCAAATCGCTTTCGTTGCTCAGCTCTTGAAGCGAGACGACGACGCCTTTGATTTGATTTGGGTGGAAATAAACGAGTCCTGTAATTATATTTCGTTTTATGAGATGCATATTTGATGATAGCGGGGATTCTGTAAGACAGGTACCTGCACTTGAGAATGTTTGTTAATTTTGTATGGTTGATAATTACGGGAAAGAAAACCTTTTTTCGAAGGATTTTTTCAAATTTCAAGACCTTTTAACAAGCGCGTTACCCACAAGAGACTGCGGTGAATGTACTCTGTGATTCGGTGACAGGGAGTAACAGGCCAACAGAACAAGTCTTAGATGTACTACTATTCATGTACATCTTCTACGGCAACGCAGACAAAACGGCGATCGATCGTCGAGGCGGAAGAAATTCTAATAAGTAAAATAACAAGCTAAAATATTATGACTACTCACCTAGCCAGCTTCAATTTTCACATATTCAAGGTTCCGGCCACTTGAGATTACTATATCACTAATCACCTATCACCTATCACCTAACACAAACCTCACAATCAAATAACATTTAAAAAAAATCAACAAACGCACTAGTAAAAGCAAATCACTACAATTATTATAGAAACTCAGTAATAAACTATTAAATGTACACACTTTCAAATGTTAAAATTAAAAATCTTTTAAGAAAACTATAAATATACTGGCGCAAACAAAATAGTAAACAATGCTTATCACATGAAAAAAGGAAAATGGCCTCCCGCGAAACACAAAACTGATAGATATCTGTCTATTATTTTTATTCCGTAGCCTGCCGCTGGAGTCGCGGCTTTCGATATTCATGAGTGTGTGCGTTGCGAACTGTGCACGGACACCTAAATTACTTCACACATGCGAACATATCTACTGCCGAAGCCGGCGACAGGAGTTGGTAGATTAGGTACATTATTTTGCAGCGCCGCTTGCTTGTCGCCAAACGTCTAGCAAACATAATGATTGTGTGCTTGCAAATAGGTCCTTTTTATAAAATATTAGGCGTTTTTAAGTTATTATATTTTGTTTATTCATTTATTTACTATTAATTAAAGTCATCTAAAATGTACGAACGTTTTATTAAAATATCTGTGAATGGCAAGTAAAGCACTGCATTTCTGCCTACAAGGAGCGCACGCCCCTGGCTCATGTGTCATTAGTGTTTATCATGTGTCAACTGTCAAGAGTTTGTCCCTACTACCGCGGTGCCTCCGTAACCATTATCGTTATAATTAGGTTTAAATATCGGTATAACATAACATATAATAATCGTCAGTAACCGTTTGAGACGTATGATAGAATGAGCGCCACACAATTTCTCTTTTGAATTTACTTACAACAAAATTGATGGCAAAGCAATGTATATTTAGAGCGGTTGGAACGGCTGAAAATACACATCTGTTTATATTTGTATCTTCTATGGCATGCACCGAGCTCTTCTTAGAAGCCAGTCATTATACAACCCTGGTCCCCGACTCGTACAGTACGGTACTAACCGTTGTAGTTATACATTTTCTAATTGTAACCTTGTCGTTCAGTCATTAAGTAGTATTTTACGATGCCGTTACTGATGCTGGCAAGCACGATAGGAATTATGATGTGCTTCTTACACGAAGCTTTTAATTGATGTTGATGAGAAATGGTGCTGCATTTTGATTTCAAGAACACTAAGTACCTACTGTTTATTTATTAAGCGTAAAACAACAAAGCTACGGCTAGAGTGTATGTATAAATTGAGTATAGTCTATTAGCGGTTCTTCTTTGTGATTTGTATTTTGACAACATCGTTGCATTGGTAAACATAATTCCTGAGCATAAAAAATATATATACATATTATTAAATTAGTATTAATTTATTTTGCAACAATCCGCAAGCACAATGTATGATGGTATGTACCTCTATACATGCATGAAACCTCCTGCCTCTCATAAAGGAAAACATACAAACACACATACCGTCACCAACACGTGTTTCGCTTCGAAAAAAATGTGTGTATTTTGAACGTTTAAATAAAATCCTTTTTTTTTTCTCTTTTTTTGTTCGGTCAGTGCATGTAATCGGTAAATGTATGTGTTACTTCACCTATTATTTATAAATAAATAAATCCTATATGCATCCGGAATAAAATACTTTTGAAGTTTACCCTCCACTTAAACACATAAGGTTTCAATCATTGGACCAGCACTTTCACTGGCCACTTTGAAATTTCTTAAACTATTCAACCTAGCAGCTTGTCAGTGATTTTATATGTCGCTAACAATAACACCTACAATACCATACCCACCAAATAACCAAGTTGTCATTTATATTGAAGTCCATATGTCACTGTAATCGATTTTCATATCGATAACCAACGTGTATTTTGAGTTGCGGAAAAGTCTATAAATATTTCTACTAGATGTCACTCACCGAACTATCAATCGCGGCCAAAGTCGCTTTACTCCGACGATCAATAACCACATATATACCCAAGTCGTGGGACCACGAGCGCTGTATTGTATTAATTTTCTATGTTCTAGATGGGGTTATTTGCAAATATGAAATTTATTATTTTTTCGTTCACTAAAAGGTAAATAGTGACTCGACATTAACGTGATTTAACATTATCAACTCACTCACTCTCTTTGGTGTGTAATTTCTGCCTGGCTCTTGCGCAGCTTGATGGGATAAGATGACCTATCTCATCTATGTAGATAACGCATGGAACTAGAGTGCGAAAATTATTGATTGTGATTTTATACACAAGTAGACTGATGAAAATTATTATTATTATTTCCTAAGTAGAAAATAAAAATCATTTCGATAACACAAACAACCTGTATAAATAACACGTTTCGAACTTGTTTCAGACGAAGGTGCGAGCTGGTGAACTATGGCCCATGGAGCGGCCGGAGGGCATGCCCGTCATACAGTCCCTGGAAGTAATGTGCGGAAAAGACCACATGGATGTGCACCTTACATTCTCACACCCTTTCGAGGGTATTGTGTCTTCTAAAGGTAATTTAATATCTGTTATTCGTACTTGACTTCTGAGTCTTAGAAGATCATTGAATGTAAATCTGGAAACATTTAAGACACTTTTAAGTTAACTGTGAGTGACCATTAGCAAGATACAATTTTAACTATACGATCACGATTTTTGTATTTAACACTGATATTTCGATCCAACTTCATGGATATCCAAATATATATTATAAATATTGCGAATATGTACATATATAATACTCAGTAACATACATTCCACTTCATGATTTGATTGAGATAATACATTGTTACATCTCGCATGTGTCGTGAAGCTAGTGTTTCCTGTTGGATGTGTAACACAGGAGTTTAATGTAACTTTTTACTTTAACTACTATTCAAAATAACTAAAATCGATATTTTGGTTGGCTTCAACAGCAATTAGCAGCTTCCTAGGAGGCAATGATATCTATCCGTAACTTCGGCTTATAGCATACTTCACGCTTGTTTAGTGCGAATTGTCGGAAGACTTTGTGGCCAATCCAGTTGTTGGAAAGCTCTCATACTGCTCGAAGGCTTCTGACATTGGTTTAACAACAAGCGCTCATGAAATTTTGCTACAAGTGGTTTTAGACTGAAAACTGTACTTTTATAACTTTTCATACAACTCAGAATGGCCAGTGTAAGTAGAGCGAATTATTAATAATTCACTTTACATCCGTCATCATTGCAAGTGAAACGTCCGATTAGAAGCAACAATTAGTGGCGCTCTGATTCTGGCTGGCTGTGGCTTACATCACATAGCAATATAACTCCTATTAGTTGACTATTTGGTTCATAATCATACGTGTGTTATATGAGAGCTCATATGGAGCAATTGAATTACTGTCTGCACTTTTAGAAACATGTCATTGATGTTATATATATTTTCTGACTAAAAAATAGGTCTTGAATAAAATGTGGTTATATACACATATATGTATATTCAAGCGTAACACATACGTATTCAAGGAACTGTCCAATAAATGTGTCAAATATATACATATGTAGTTATAAGTAATAATAATTATACATGTGTAGTTTAACATCAAATGTGTCAAAACCTGAATTACGCTATCGTTGTTTTCTATAATACTTTCATATATAAAGTTCTGAATTAGAACAATTGGAGTATGGCTGCTCCAATGAAAGTATAAAATAAAATGTCGGGAGATTTTACGTAGTTAAAAGAATATGTATAATGCAAATAAAAAGTGTTTGTATTAGGAACCGCATGTACCTACTAGAAATTTGTATTCTTAGATAAAATGTATGACAGTTTTTAAGCTAACCTAGCTTTTAAACAGTTAATAGATCAGAATTGAGTAGTAAATTGTAAAGTGGATACCAATTTCGTATCCGTATACGTAATCGAAATCTATTAAAAATTCGCACTTCACGTATCCCTAACATCCATGAGTCTGTAACCTAGACATTGTGATATTTTATCCCTGGTGATAAAATTAGAAAACATCAAAATGTGAACAAAATAATGACAATGATGACTAATGTCACTGAATACTTTTTGACGATTTTGAATTTCCTCATTGCTAATAAAATATATTTTAATAGGTCCCTAATCTGATTCCATTACGATAATGTAGCTGGCGGCAAAATTAGCATACTCCTAGAAAATTGTTGATAAAACTTGAACACATCGATTTTACATTCATAATTGCACGATCTGAATATGTCCAGACTGTGAATGATGTTCTCACTAGTACTTTCGTATTTGCATGACAAAGGGACCTAAGAAAGTTATTTACAATGATTGATAGCGATCGTTACAAGAAACGCGAGATTATTGCCACGAGACGATAAACACATGAGAAGTCTTGGAACGTACTTAATTATACAATAGTGTTAGGGGGATGTGCGATTTTGAAGTAATAATTACTTCTTTTAGCGGTTTCGAGACGAAATTTAGTGTACGGGTTGCATGCGCAGTTTAAAAAATTCAACGATATGAAGTGAGCCGACAATGAAAATTAAGTTTCAGTGAGGCCTCATGCCGTATGCTCTTGATTTTCCTGAGGCAATGAAATTAATTTGTTCGTTCGAAGGTCTACTTACTTTCAGAACAGTGTTGGAAATGTATTTGTCTTTATTTTATTATAAGAGTATTTCGTTATTTTTTATAATTACCTAATATTGTTCAAATTATTTCCCGCTAGCAATTACGAAGCTTTTAACTGTTTACGCACCCCAGTTAGCAGGTGTTCGGTTTAAGAATGGACGTAGTAATTAGCGGAAAAACTGTATGTATGTCGAGATCGTTAACGCAGGGACAGACAATTTAATATTGACGTCACACTCTAGAGGTCCGGGTTTGAATGTAGGACACGTACTTTATACTTTTCCAATTTACATATAGAAATAAAGATAATTTATAAAAGAACAACCCAGCAACTAAACTTTACAAAAAAAAAATCCGTGACCACAATTCTAATTACATTTTCATAGAACATATCTATCCACAGAAACATATATATAGCCCGAAATGAAAAATTTTATACACAATGACTTAAAGTGTGAGTTACAAAATATTCTAAGCACCTATTAGGTAAATTCCGCGTGTTTTGATAACAGACAATCAAACAGTCTTATAAATTCCAAAATAACATATTTTGACTTCTGTGGCAAAAACAGTGTCTACATAAAAATTTTCGTAAATTATTGCATGTATTTGGCCTATTACAATTTTATTATCCAGGACGTCTCATTCGGTCTACTGAGCTAAATGGCCATTGTTCTTCTGTGATATAATTCTTCTGTTCTGTTCTGTAATATACTGGTATCAGTATTGTGTATAAAAATTAAAAGTGTCAATACCGAGTTAATTTCAGCTCCACCAATTGGATCCTGTTATAGCTATTAACCATTCTCTCGGAGTCTTTAAGTTAACATAAGTGATTTGTGCAGGTAATGTTTAGGAAGAAATTGTCTAAATTTCAATGAAATACTCTTAATATATAATTTTGAACACATGTTATTGCGAACATTATAACATTTTTACTGTAAGAGCTATTAACGATTTCTGTTTTCTATCGATATTAACACTAGTGCTCTTATGGATATGAAATTATTTCGGATATTAGATGATTTAGGAATCGGATAAAATATATGATGTTCTTACAAGGTAACACTGACTTTATTTCTAGGTATTATCTGGTATTACAATCATAGAAAAGAACAATAGCCTTAAAAATTTAATAATAAAACTGTCTAAAAATGAAAGCAACGCGGCTACGGCTTGGCCGGCGAAAACCTGGGACAACGTGTTTTATTTAGACTCTCTGCCCTATACGAAATGATTCGAAACTTTTTTATCGCTTTCGGTAAAGGTTTTGGATATATATATTTATTTCGGATATCTGATAGTTTTAGTTACGGAGCTCCATAACGTCCCTAATTAAGACCCAATTACATGAAATAGTCTCGTCGTAACAATGATCCATGTAATTGAGTATTAGAAATATCATCAGAAAATACAAAAATCGTCAGTTCTTGTTACAGTTAAAACGTAAATATAAAATACATACAAATAAATTAGTACGCTTTAAAAATCAAGATCGATATGGTACTCATTATTAAATAATTAAAATTCCATGCACTAGATGGCACTGCATAAGTTTGTGAATCACGCTGTTGAGATTCATTGCGAAATACATATACCCGTAGACGAGCTAAGAACGAGAGAGAGTTCGTTAGACTATAATATTTTTGCATATCCTCACACGGATGTCGTGAGGGTGGAAAAACTTCTTTAAACATTTATGTATATAATACAGAATGAAGAGAACAGTGATGAATTGGATTAATGAAGCGACCAATAGTAGGTTACGTGGTCGTTCCATCAATTTTCTAGATCCAGATCTATACTGAGCCGATCAAATATGACATGGGTTTTTTTATTCGTTCAGACATCAATTCAGGGTGCAGTAAGAACATTTGAAGAGCTAATACCTACCTAAATTTAATTTAATATTTTACTTATCGCAGATCACTGTGTCACAGCCTTATGTCAACTTAATTGACACTGCCGTTTGTTTTGGGCAACACTTACCAAAGGCGATTGAGTGACGACTCATCGACATTTTTACTTTAAGCTTTATATCTATTATCAATAAGCACTATATTAGATAAATTAACCCATAAAATGATGATAAATAGTATCAGAAAGCTCGCCTGCGCAACTCAATCTGTCAATTGTTTTACTTAGCTTTAGTGTGAAACGAAATGAAATATATTTATTTGTTGAAATGTAGTTAAAATGTTAATTTAATGAACATAAATCGTATCTCAAATTTTCCATATTATGGCGAACATTTTCATTATTTTTCGCCATTGTAGTCTGTCCGATCTCACTATTCTTATGATCCGGTCTAATCAAAAGTTATTAATATAACCAAATATCTAATTATCTTAAGGATTCGGTCGCAGTGTCGGGGACAGGGCCGGATTTTCCTATAGGCTAACTAGACTTCAGCTTAGGCCTCAAAATCAAAATGGACCTATATTGCTATTTAAATCGTTATCCGTTTATATATACTAAATCGCACCAAAATATAGTTCATACGTTCACTGATTGCTATGGCAAATATTTACGTGCCTAAAAAAATAAAACCTATTGATATCTCGACAATTGAAAGGGCCTCACAAGTGCCTATTTTCATCCAAATCCGGCACTGGTCGGAAAGACAGTAGGTAGTAATGCGGATCCCCGCAACGCTTCGGTGATGCCTTTAGTGTAATCATTCTGTACGACGGTGACCTTTTACCATCAGGTTGCAAATCAAATCGCTGATACTCTAGACACAGCAGCCTCAATGTTTAAACACAATTACAATATATCCATTAGGAGGTCAATCGAATTAGCATTTAAAAACGTACAACGTTCAAAGCATTTGTGACAAAAGCTATATGATATTTCTGTTGGTTAATCTGTGTACGAGGTCTGTGTGTGTGTGTGTGTGTGTGTGGCAGTTCGCACTAAACACCACTAGTAAAACATAGTGTTTGCTACCTCAATTGTTATGAAGCGACTGATATAATGGTAAATTATTTTGTAAAAATACACATATAGTATGGGAGGTAGCGTCGCATTTGAACGATTAAATTCTACCAATCGAAAATCATAACAAACCCAGTTTCCGACTAATGCATAACAGCTACAAGTAATAGGACATTAAAACCATGAGCTACTAGGAACGACAGAGTTAATGATATACTGATATCGCGTAACATATATATACGTGATATATTTCCCTTAAAAAGATTTTGCTCCCCAGTATTTTTGCACCGTGCAAAAATTTATGAAATTTTAAATTTTTGAATCAAGTTCTACTAGAAACTAGGAATCAGCTATATTAAAGAGAGGGGATTACTATGCATCACTCACGGATGCAATGCTCATTAAATATGCACAAAATGCAGTATGTGTGTCACGCTGACGGAAAGTACAAGTAGCAGTTTGCTTTATTATTTTAACTTAAAAACATAATAATTCATCAGTCTTTAGTTAAAAAAAATGTGAAATAACTGTACACTAATATTATCAGTGGACAGACACGTGATTGATACGTAACACATGTCTCCTCCTTATGTTGTCGATAAAATATTTTAAACTTACGTTCAAATCTGACAGATGGTAGGAGGTAACTATGTTTTTTTCTTAAAAAATCGCTAAAACTAAATAATAAAATTTAGTAAATTACCATTTGTGAACGTAAGAACATGATTCTCAAAGTAAAGCGTGATTACTATTTAAATAGATTACACAACAACGTCGAGAAGGCCGATTTCTTCGAAATGAAATTTCCAAATGAAATGCGTCGCTGCCTCCTGTACTAGGATGTAACAATATAGTTAACAGCCACAACGCTCGTTCGTCCGTCGGTATGTTTATCTGCGGCACAACTCAACGTCTTAAGAGGTACTTAGTCTGTCTGTCATTTGTCTGTCTGTAGATGGAATAACTCTATAACTATTTAGTTCTATTTGTAATGATATTTGCTTCTTTTCGATATGGTGATTATTCTAGTTTATTATGATCTAACACTTATTTTTAGTATTTAATAAGTTGTATGTCTTCTTTTATCTTCGTGTTTTTCATTCGTCGTTTCGTTTCGAAGTGCAGAAGACTGGCTAAGATAAATTAATAAAATCGACGCATATTTATCAATTACCTATAAATGGGGTTTCGTAAATCCAACAAAGAAACGGAACTTTATGGGATCATTTGTGTGTTTATCTGTCCAAATGTGATTTAAATCATTTACCAACTTTATGCTACTACATACTAAAAAGTAGATCCTATCTCGGAGCCTTTCTATGTGCGTCGTGTAGAGCAGATAAGGAGGTTTTCGCGGGAAGAAATCCCATATAACCCGATACCGCCCATCGAGGCCAGATATCTACAGTAGATTTCCCGCCGATGCCAAAACAGAGACCCTATGGCTCGCCACTACACATAGAATACATGAATTACAATCCATTTTAAATATAAAAAAAAAATTGTTCACAGGCCAACACGGTGACCCTCGATGCGTGTACGTGCCGCCGTCAACAGGCCAAACGTATTTCTCTTTTCGAATTGCGTACGCCAAATGCGGTACCAAGCCAGGTAAGATTGTACTTTAATTATTATCAATTGTTGAGTGTAGAAGCAAGCGAAGAAGAAGAACATCCAAAATTTTCTTATTCCGTACAGTCGATCACTTTTAGTCTTTCGAACATTTTGATAGGGTTGAAACATGTTAACGATATTTTGGGTTACTTTGACCTGCAACTTACAATGTTTTTTATTCTGATCTGTACTAATATTATAAAGAGAGAGTGTGAATTTTTTTATTTGGTTCTGTGTATGTGGAGGATTATTAATCTATATATATATATCTCTATATATATTTGTGGAATTTCAGGGAAGGTTTAAACGATGAGAAACATAAATAATAAGTAACCGAAAATACTAAAAACGACAATTTAATTTTTCAATGAAAAATTGTCACTTTGTTGTCAAATATTTATCAGGGATTTGTCTGTTTCATAGCTGTAGTATACTTTCGATCTCTTTGGTCTGTTTTTTTGGAATACAAAACAGTTCTTTTTCAGAAATAACAAAAAAAAAAGTGTAAAAGTGTCAGTTGGTTGTTGAAAAAAGAAAATAAATAAATTTCAAGACGATTATTAAAATCTATCATCAATTTATCAGTGCGCGAGAATTTCATTTACTGTTATTGTTTTAAAATGCCAAAAACAAGACAACCTGACTTAGGTCGTCGAAGTCAATGAAATGGGCGACGAGCTAGCTCACGTGCAAACCGCTCTGACGACCAGCTAGAGACAGATGATGAAAACATTCGTATTGGTATGGCAGAATTGCGTTCCACAGTGAATAATAATGAAGTAGATGTGCTTAGAATGAAACGAGTTCGGACACACCAAACGAAACAACAGCTATCACGTCACAAAGTAATACAGCGATTCCGCAGACGCAGTGTGCCTGTAAACCGCGTAGCATTCCACTACGACCCGGAAGTAGATTATTGTACCGACCTATCCAGAACAATCACGCATCATGGGTTTCAGCGTCGGAAATAAGGAACACCAGTTGAAGGACACCCAATATCCAGTATTTGCCTCAAACGCTCTATAGGTCGTATCTACACAGTAAATCCAAATAACGATAAATGTTGTTAACATCGACTGTTGTTGGTGAATGTTCGTTGTGCAACAGCGTTTCAACAACTGAGAACAGTTGATAGATATTTGTGTGCGACTTACCAAAAGGCATATCAACTACTACAATTGTTCTAGAACGATTCATATTGGGATAATAAGTTTAAGGATTCCGTCATATCTTCATCGTCACATCAAATTCGGGATTATAATATCGATATGCTTCCCCTCGAATCCGGTAGGTTTGTGGATGAAGTATAGGGGCTGACATGTTTGAGGATGTGTTGCATCGTGTGCGTTGTCAAACTTTGAATCCTACACTACGAGTAACACCAGACAAAAATATTGTACATCAGCTTAAAATTGATTAAGTGTATAATTGCATGCATCATGTGTTGCATTTAATGTAGATAAAGATTTTGTATTAAGTTTTGACTATATTTTTTACAAATATATATGTAGGTGATACGAAGTTAACCGGGTCATCTAGTTATTAATAATACAATAGTTATATAAGGCCCATCTACCAGTCCATCGTAACTTAATCAAAATAACCCAATTATTTTCACTTTAGATTACTTTCCTTTAATTGTTATTGTACACATGACGGGAATCATTTCGAATATATTATAATTATGCAGTCGAGGAATCGGCGATGTTGGAAGGTATCGGTCATGTTTAACACATTTCTATTCATCAAAGTGTTTGAAAGGGGCCTCTACGTATTGGACCTGTGTTCCCACGCAAGCCGTCCAAATTACCGCGTCCACTTACATCTCGGATTCGTGTATTTTTAAATTCCTGAGATACATAATAATAATAATGAACAATCGTTATAATGACAATAATGATATTGATAATAAATTTGCTGAGAATGTACGTTTACTATTAATAGAGACGTAATTCGCACATATTATAATGTCATGCGTTGTGTGTGTTAAAGTTGAATTTAAATGTGTCTTACATTAGGACACGCCAATGTTAAATCTAGGTAGTTACGAAATTCAAAGGAATTAAAGAATAGTTTAATAAGCAAAGGCATTTGTGGTAGTCATGATCTTTGTTATCGATAGAGAGTGTTAATCAGTGTATCGAAGTTAGTACAATCCAAACTCTTGAAATTAATATAAAATAACGGTATAAGAAGTTGAAAAGCTTGTAGGTCGCCTTATTATTGGTTAACAACGCGTTAATAAAACCTCTTGTGTTACGTATGTATGTGCATAACGGGAGTGGTCATGTATCAAACCATAACTACCCACTTGATTTTTGCGACAACCCTACCGGCCAGTGCCGATTGACAAACAGAATGAAATATGTACTTGTTGTCGTGAATTTACGACAAGTTTCCACAATTTGCCGGGTGTCGTTTGTTTTTATGACGTCATTAAACTGCCGACACGGTCATTCACGAAAAAGTTTTAACTGCTGTTTCACGTGTTTGGTGAAAACACGCTAAGAAATACGAGTTAATCATTGAGCAGTTAAATGTGGTGAAATTGTGTTGTTACATTCAACTTTGTTCAGAGTGACAATTCAGTGTTTTGAACTTTGGCCATGCACTCCAGGGATCTGAGTTAAATTCCGCATATATCATGGAAGGGGTGCACCTTAGTGTAAAACAATATTGAATTAATATTTTTATAGATATAGAACTGAGAAGCAGGATTGTATTACACTTGGTACTACCCGTAAGTAGCCACTATACCCTATCGAACTGTAACCACATTAAAATAATACTTCGATATCAATACATATCCATCATAATCAATACATTCAAATATAATTTGATGGTATTTTAACTGTAACAAATATACGATTTCTTTTTTTATCATGATACCATGTTTTAATTAACTCGCTTTCTTGTATATGTCTGTCCGGGTGGAATTTTGTAATTAATTTTAAGTTAACATCCCGGTGAGATAAACACTTGAAATTTGGACCACAGCTCAGAAGTGGATGAATGAAAATGTGACAAAAGAAGAAGAAAAGTTTTATACTTTTTAGACCGTTATAAAAAGATGATATATAAAAAAATCATTTGTAAATTACTTTGCAGCTTCTAGTTACGTAAAAAAATATTTATTACATTCGAAAGTTTCAATAAATCGGCGTATAAATTAAGATTTTTATCGAAATCAAATGAACTGATCAAATTTACTCGCTTGCTACTGAATAACTCTAAAAGTTTATATTATTTTCAATTTCCAAAATTTACACTACCAAGCGTATGGTCTAGGTTAAAATTGTTTGGATATAAACTAGACCCTTAATTGGTTCCGAAGAACAAGCGGTGACGATGGAAAAGTCACGAATTTCGTTCTCACACGCTAAGTCTTATGCTTAGTCGTATGAGGTCCTCGGCCAATTAACCTTAACCAGTTTTATCATATTGTTATATATTTCAGTCATTTAAATCTAAGCTGTCATCACTCATGTTATTTGTGAAAATAATTTGTTTGTCAATGTATCACACAATTCAAGGACAATAGTGCGGAGTGAGTATGTGAGCATTTATTAATGAGTTATGTGGTAACAGTCAACAATTACAGATTACCGGACACGATAACAAACGTAGATGTAAGAGCGAGTGACAAAAGGAAACGTCACAATTGACACTACTGTATGAATGACGTAGTATGTACTATATTGCGTTTAGAAACCGCAATCCAACTTTTATTTATCGATACTAATAAGGAAACTAACGAGCCCTAATCTGTACATGGAATATTGTTGATAGTATTAGGTGTTACTTTGCGGAAATTCATTCTTATTAAATTAGTATTAATTCACTTTGCAACAATCCACAAGCACAATGTATGATGGTATATACTTTTATACATGCATAGAACCTCCCTCCCTCCCACAAAGGGAAACATGCAATTATGATAAATAACAGTATATACTAACATACATACCGTGACCAACCAGTGTTTCACGCCGAAACGAAGCATCCTCAGGGTGAGTAGCAGGCGCTCACTTTACGGGTAACACTCGTAGAGTCTACTTCATTTATTATATTATAATATATGAAATGCAAGTTATTTAAAAAAACTATATCCTCCAAGTAGAACATTGTAATTTTTTTACGATCTATACTGAGTAAAGTTATTTAATTTTAAGCACACACACACACACACACACTACTTTAATTCCCGTACCTTTACTAGTTACGATTTTCCTGTTCCTTGACACTATGTGGTCGTACACTATCTAGACTTACGATGTATGTTTCCCGTATTTTATAAATAGATGTATACGTCATGTGATATATCATATCATGATACAGTGAAGAGGAAATAATCCATTAGTACTTACGGTAATCTTAAATAACTTTGAGGATTTACCTGGTGGCTTCCTTTGTAGTTGGTGCTTATTATTGTTAATTAATATATTTTTATGATGTTAAGATAAAAGGTTTAATATTGATATCCAGTTTGTTTATAATGTAAGAGCATCTGTTGCATGTCCTATAGACTATTTTTACTTTTTGTTGCAATAGTTATAAAACATTTAATGATAACATATACATATACCTACATATATAAGATATAGATATAAGATAACATATATAACACCATGCAATAATAGAGATCAGAGAGCTCCAGAGAAGGGATCGGATGCTATTGCTGCGTTAGTTGCTCAGCAAATCCATGACTTGACTTGAACCCAAAGAGAAAAGACCTTTTTCTTTTTCTCTCTTTCTGGTAGAATACTGTATTATTACTTTGAATTATTTAGTGACGATAAAATTAATTTCATTTCCTTTAAATTGCTTACTAGTAATTAAAAAATAGATTAGTTATATTTCAAACTGTAGCGTTAATAAATGGATGGTAATAATTAATAGCTGCCTTTGTTTTATTGCTCCATACATTAATATAATTGCGTGCATCCATCAGTTTTAATTGAGATATCGAGTATTAATTGTACTATTTTTCATTCGGTCATTTAGTTAGTAGAATATATTGAATGAATATAGTAAAACAAAAGTATAATCATTAAAAAAAATATTTAAATGTAATGCTAAATGTACGGTAAATTAATTCCAAACATTCAGTTAATACGTTTACAATTCGATAACTTTAATTCGAAGGATATTTAAGCAAATGTAGCTACTATAGTGCTTGATAAAAACCTAAGTTTTTCAGGTCGTTATGCTTATGATGTTCCAATAAACCGCCTTAAACAATGAATTTCGAATTGGGTTCCAGATGTAAGAGATAAAAATACCTACCTAGAATAAATTTGAATTTTCAATTTTTACAATGTCCATTTTTAATTCAAGTCGTATTGAGCAAATATAATCCTCATTGCATAAGGCACACATTATCGTCTGAACGTTTCGTTTAATGAGAAAAACCGCATTAAATTGGCCTCTGTAAGTATAGATATTAGAAAAAAAAATATATACCTAAAATATTGAGAATAGATATAACTAAGGAAGGTGGGTGTCATATTTAGAAATCTAGGCTATAAATGTGTTTCAATAGTTATTATTTGTAACAAAGCCCAAAGTGAGAATTGATAAATCATCAATTAAAAATTAAATATCAGCTGACGCAAACCTATTCTAAGTGCAGTTACTTCATAGTTATATACGTTTTTAATGAAAAAGTTAGGATGATTGAGAAATTGACAATATTATTGTTATTCTTTACTTGCTTTAGTACTTCATATTTTATTTCAATGAATAAAATATAACTAAGCCAAATTTGCTTTATGATAAATAGGATGAAATTTTTGTATAAAATTATATAATACCAACAATTCCACATTATAATCAGCAACGATATGATCGGGATGGTAAGCGCAGTAACAGTAAAAGCCCTTCACCCTTTTCTTAAAAACACCTTCGTCATATGTTATGCTCTAAATAATATTTAAACGACATTATAAAATCAAAAATGATGCCCACCCATGAAAGTATAAATAAGCACTTATAAACTTTGGCATAAAAATTATGGTAAAATCCTCTGAAATTACAACGTACCCTGTCATAAAAATGTTAAGCAAATTGTAATGTCTCGACTAAATACACTCCTTACGTCTGCTTCTTGGTATACAACTCTCATTGTTATGAGCTTTTTGCTGTAATGTGAATTTTTGAAATAAAAGCGCTAAAAGACAAATAATTTTAAAATATTTATGCAATGTTTTAGAATATGTTTGTGATATTTATCAAATACAATAAGGAAAACATTTAATAGATTTTGTATTGACTATGATTATAGATAAGTAACAGACGGTCGTATCGCAAACAGGAATTTATAATATAAAAGAAAAACACTATCCAGAGGTACACAACTTGCATTGTAAGCATTATGATTATGGGATATCTATTAATTCAAGTCATTAACCCACGAGTAAAAATATATATTATGTTTTTAAACAAAAAATACTGTTGCTTTATTACTTTGTTGTGAAATAACGAACGGGGTTATCGGTTGTTGTTCGCTTTGTTTTGAATGGTAAAAGTTAATCAGTATTTGAGTGATGAAAGGGTTTCTTCGCTCATCTAACTACCATCGTCATAGAAGCAATCTTTTTCTAGGAGAAACCATACTAAGCGGCTAAAATATATTTATCTTGCCCATAAACTGTCCTTTGCTATCAAAACTAAAGGCTGCTTCGACTTAATCTATACTTTCATCGATGTTCTCTATAATACCTCCTTTTTTTCCTCCGTGTCATACCATATAATTATTGTACAGTACTTACAGGAGTATAAACAATTATGTTTTGCGCTATAGTGTTTATATTTTCGTAACCACATGATCATCTGAAAAAAATCGCCTATCATAAAAACGGTCATCATTTCCACTATTTATTTTATTACATATATTTATTACCGTTTCTGATACCGTGCGTGTGCTTAATTCGTAACTATTTCGTGAAAGATCGCCAATCGTCGGATTCATTGCAACATAGTAGATAGTTTTTCATCGCCTAGCCGCTGCTACGGGCAGTGTATAACGGACGGAGCGACCAGCTCCTTTACCGAACATAGCGCGCGCATTGTTTCTCAGAATCGCCACCCACCCGACCACATAGCTCTGCACACAAAGACCATTTTCCTACAACAGCCCGACGACACGACGCCAGTTCTGATCCAGTCCTGCCGAGCGTATTTCCTCCACCCGAACACACCATACGCGACCTTACATACATCCGATGCAACTTGTCGCATTACCATCATCTGACAATGTGAAATCCATTTAATGCCGTAGAAAATAGAGTTTGGATATGGTCGTGACGTGTGGACTCGCAAGATTAATACCCTAATGGATTGTGCGAACGTGCCGAGGGCGTTAAGGGTCAATTTCCTTTACGTTGCCCTACCAGCGACTTGTGGTTCGATCCGCGTTCTTCGGACGACTTCCACTTTTTGCGCGAGTTCATCCACGTATAGCCCTAGCAATAATAAGGATTTAAAAATTAAACGTTTTTCTTAAGTAAGTCTAGAGACTATTGCTTTAACTTTTAAAATATAACACAAATAAGAAAATGCTTCAAATATTTAAAAAGATTTTTTCAAATCGAACAAAAATAATTCATATACATATATTATGTGTGTCATAAATAAATGTTCACATATTCGTACCCGTGCACTATAGCGCTTTGTGTGTTGTGCAAATGAGGGGCGTACACAGATAAGACATTATAAACCTATCATGCCGCTCAATTACGCTCACATTCTCTGTTTCCGCAATCAAGACATGCGAAAGCAATACCCAAAACAACTATTAATATGTTATGTCGTTCGATATCTGGGAATCAAACCCAAGATGTTTCGCACAGCAGACAAAATCACCACACCCAAATTGTCTGTTGCCATTATAATACTATGTTACTGCAAAATATCTTAATCGGAGTTAATTTCATTAACATTTAGTACTTCCTTTGGTAAAATACGTATGTATATACAAAAGATTTATGCGCATTAAACTTTTATTTTAATTTAAACTTTTTATTTTTAAACTTTATTCAGATTTATGTGAATTAAACTTTTATTTTATAGACTTTTAAATCAGATCTAATGATTCGACTGATTAATATGCGAGAGGATGTTAAGCGTTTGCTGTCTGGAGACTGTAATCTTGGCTTATTTATTGAAATTGAGAGTTTTACATTTGCATGAAGTAACCTGATGTTATTGTTATTTTGATGCCGAAGCCCCATCGGTTAGAAAATAAACGTCCTTAACGAACAATATAATATCGTCAATTCACTATTATTTGTAACTGTTATATCTCGATTTTTTATTGCGTGGTGTAAAATCTATTTTTGTAATTTAAGGTCATAAAGAGGGTAAAATATAAAAAGACAGTAAAATGGCCGGTTTGAAAAAACGATTTGTAGTTACAGGAGTGTTGTCGTGTGCACTTATTATGAGTCAGTTTTTAAACTGACTCTTCAACTACAGTATATCGTTTGGTTGTGTTTAGAACTAAAGTGGTAGTTAGCCAGGAAGGTAAAGAACTTTAGCATGAGCAGTATGCAGTAACCCCGAATAGGAGGAACCAATATGTTTGTACTAATAGTCAATTTATTAGAAGTTATATATTAGAGGTTACATCCCGAAGGCATGTGTTAGACATCAATAAACGACCAAACTAAGCAATTTCTGGCATGAGCATAAGAATTTCCGACCTGAGGACGGGATAAGAATCCTCAGTACTTACAGTATGACACTTGTTTCCAGATCTACACGGGCAGTTCTACGAAAATACCGTAGTGGTACAATATGACAAGGATCTCCTGGAGGTGTGGGACGAAGCGAAGAGGCTTCGATGTGAGTGGTTCAATGACTACGAAAAGACCGCCTCCAAGCCACCCATGGTGATTGCTGATCTAGATGTCGTGCAATTGGATTTTAGAGGTAAAGTATTGATTGTGAAATCTGACTGATATTGTGTAACAGTCAGAGTTGAGTCAGTTAACAAGGAGATTCGTTGCTTTCGTCATGCTGGCACCGTAACAATGCAGTACAGGTGTTACCGGCATGACGACCCCGTAGCCCAGTTGGTAGTGACCCTGCCTGCCGAGCGTGGGGTCCCGGGTCCGATTCCCGGCCGGGGCTGATATTTGTGTGACAGATAAATGTTTGTTCTCGGGTCGTGGGTGTTTGTGATGTGATAATTGTGTATGTCCATGCCACCCGCAACACAGGGAATCCTAGTGCGGGGGTGTGAGTGTGTAATCGTTTATTTATTTATTGTTTTTTATTTTATTTATAAATGGGTGGTGGTGGCGGCCATTTACCGTCTGTTCGTTAGAATAAAATGTAATATAGATAACGTACATAACAAGCTTCTGTAGCAGTCCTGAGGAGCTATAATTTTTTTTTCTACTTTCGTACTCATATTCTCTGCTCAAACTAAGATGTTACGATTCGATTGAGGTAGCGATGTTAGAAGACTTTTATGGGCTGAAGTGAGGTGATGGCCATATAACAGCAAGTGGTAACTTTCATCCATGGACGTCCATCAAGGCATCATGTCGTCCCGTTAAAGCGTTGGTGAAGCGAAGAAAACGATTTTTAACTGGCTCTATTACGCTCGAACCAAAATATTTTTACAATATTTCACAGTCCATCCTATAGGGAAGGTGATGACTAAGGTCGCCATAAGTTGTCTGAGCAATTAATACTGCCACTATAGACTAGCGTCGGGTTTCAATTGAGTGACACGTCGACCAGCGACATCCAACAGAAGCTTTACGACTGGATGGAGCAATTTATTACTTTCATGTCAATGAAAAAAACAGTTGTATGGATCTAAAAACATTTTTAGTGCTTTATTTTGCGTAAATTTTTAATTTGCTAAAGTAATCCTGTAATGAATTTTCATTACAGGAGACAACGTGGACTGCTGGATGGAGATCCAAGCCGGCAAGGGCCCCTGGGCGCCGCCGGTCTCCGGAATCGTGCCGCTCGGCTCCACACTGACTCTGGTCGTGGCTATCAATGACTATAGAGGTAAGTGCAATATATTTCGTCCGGTCTTCAGTCACTAGTCCTCTTGGTGTGCGAAGACCAGGTTTGTCATAATACGTAGTCCAGTATCGGATTACGGGTATTACCATTTCTTGTCATTGTTCTAATGGGACTAGAATGTTAAAGTTCCTAAAATTATATATTTTATGTTCCATAAAGTCATGTATATAATAAAATGACCAGATAACACTTAATTAGAATTTGCTTACTGTTATTATAAATTACATTTTATGACATGTAATTTGCCTGCCATAACAAGAAAGTCTGCTCCAACATAAATTTTACATTCATTCAAACTAAGTTTATATATTATTTTAAATATGAAATTAATGTCATTTTCCACCCACGTATTTTTGAATGATTGCTTTTAAATGAAATATAAACGGGCAATTTCATTCGTCATATGTAAATTCTTACTAATAAAGACGCGATGAAATGGAGTATTGAACCAATCTTAAAGTTATACATTGGCAGGCGCATAAATTATTATTCAGTATAATCTAATTCAGTTCCTTAATTAGCTCTTACAGTGATGTTTCGTTTAATAAATTCATTTAGGTACTTTCAATTAATAGAGTGATTTCAATAAATTAAATTTAAATTTAATTTATAATCCTGCAATAAAGATTTCCCTGACTCTCGTTTTATTTATTTTTATAAATAATACTCATTTTTGTGTTTTATAAACCATATTACAATTCTTCGAACGCCTACGAAGGGTATAAAAAGTTCCGTTACTCGATTTGGTCCATAAATGCCCGCTCCCGTTCTTCCAGAATACGCACGGGAGTGTTGTAATGGACCAGACCTCCTTATGATCTCTTCTGACCTTACAAACCAATAATAAACATAACAAAACAATTGATAAATCTGAATTATTGGTACATAATCAAATAATAAGTAAACGTTCACACACTTATACCCAACATTATAATTCCTTGTCTTGTGGGTGGCATGGGTACACTCAAATTACACATCACAAACACCCACGACGCGCGAACAAATATTTATCTGTCACATTAACGTCTGTCCCGGCCGGGAATCGAACCCAGATTCCTTAGCTCAATAGGCAGGGTCACTACCAACCTTGCTACGGGTCTATATATAACTATCTTGGCAAAACTAATCTCATAATATCGCCCAGACCTCATCTGCAGCTCCGGTCGCGTTTCAAAATGAGAGAAGTTAATAGCCTACCATTGATTAAGGACAACCAAAACAGAAGGAAAACAAAGTGTTGACAGATTTCATATATAAGCTATATGTAGACGTAGACGACGTTCAGATGTGCAAGTATTTTCACCGATATAACCTTTTGCTTCAGTTTAACCGATACAATATAACTTTGATAAATTAAAAAGTATACGATTGAAATCCAGATCAATTGACTGAGTTTTGGGACAGAAGTCTCTCAGATGTATAGGGATCTGCACCGATGTGAAGTATTCATTCATTGAAACTAACCTATATCTCATACGCACAAAACTTCGATTAATTTAAATCCGTTGAATGGGTCATTGTGACTTTGGACTATTAACGTTTATCATAGGTTGAGTATAATACAAAAGTGTATTTGTCACATGTAACTGACCATTAATAAACACAACGCCATTGATTCGCCTACGCGAGAACAGTTCGAACTAAATATTTCAATTGCGCGAATACAATAGACAATAGCAACAACAACTTTATTATTGCAGAACTGAATATTATCCGCGATACTCGGAAAATTTCAAAATACCCGTAAATTTAATAATGTTAATGTGTTACCTCACCTAGTAGTAGTAGTAGTAGTAGTAGTAGTAGTAAAATCGAGGAGTTGTAAATCTTTGATCTTAAAATTTTATAGATATTTAAGCACAGTGTTATTTCCTGTATTGCAGGTGGTATGGACATACATAACTATAGCATCACAAGAAACCGCTAGGTCGCTCTGCACCAATGTTGATTAACGTAAGGTGACTTTAATGTCGAAAGTCTCTCCAAAGTGCTCTGACAAGGAGTGACAGTTACTTTCTAACGATTACCCCTGCGAGCTGACTTGGTTTGCTCTCCAAAGTATTAACCGACTCTAGGGATTCTAGCCACTATGGGGATACGAGTGTTATGATATTGAAGAAACTCTTTTCTTAACTTCTTATTTTCATGTGACAACAGACAGGCAGACAAGGGCAGACAGAAATAAAACCCACTCAAACTTAAGTATAAGTATAAACACAACACTGTTCAATTAGTGACACTTAAAATTACACACAGTGTATTTAAAATACTTGAACACACATTTTAAAGCGTTTACACTAATGTGAGTAGTTGTTGACATATATGTATAAGTATGTATATATTTAAACCATGCAAGGCGTGACTTATTTACTAAGTGTTATTTGAGAGTAATTACAAGTGTCTAAGTAAACTTACGAAACTTCTCAGCAAAGTGTCACGTGGGAGTTTATGAAGTTGGTTTTGCTCACAGTATTAGTAGTCTACATATTACCGTGATGTTTAACTGTACGTGCATAGATGGAAAGTTGAATGCGATTTTCATTGTATGGTTATGTATTTCAGTTTGTTACCCATATTAGAAAAATTAGTTAGTCGATTACAAATTTCCGTTACGGTTTTATTATTAGTATACATATGATACTATGGGTGTATAAAACGTACATCCCAATAATCGTGTAAAATTCAAGTATATTCCCAAAAATTGATCAGGAATGTGACCTGAATATTGACCGGAAGGACCCAATTCACGATACTGTGATATAAAGACTAGATATGCTCACATTTGTATTGTCGATGTATTGATCTATTTTAGGCTGTAAGCTTCCATATTTAATGAAAGACACACGTGAAGCACGTGATACAATATTGTAAGTAATTACATCGACTCGAATACACATCTACTAGTTATCAACCGTCGCTTCGCTTCTTCTTCTTCCTTAACTTAACAAATTTAGAACCGCGTTGTAATGAATGAGTCTCAGCTTGAAATCCGCTATACTCGTAGATACTAATTCAAAATCAATAACTCCTTCATAAACGATATTAAAAACGCTACTTACGATAATTCTTTGTTCGAGACACTCGTAGTTATGTTGTTATATTTTATAAATTTCCTGCTACCCAATTTTACCCATATGGGGCTCGGTCGACGAAATTTGATTGATGTCTCAGAGAGCGACATCATGCACCCTAGAACCTCAATATTAATATTCTTGCAGTATGTAGGTATGTTTGGTTGATTGAACGTCAGGGATTCAAAGCTTTTCATTGTGTGAGGACGAACACCTACTTAAGGACCGGATATCTTGTGGTGATAATGATGATAGGGACCCGATGTTGATGGTGCCTGACATCTTATTAATTTTAGATATGGGTTTGACCCAGTCCCAGGAGAACAATAAAATTTACTTTCTCTCTCAAGGTTTTCTACAGACCCTTCTCTATTCCAGTCCAAATCTCATTGAAGAACTTTTATACAGAAAAATGAATGATTGTCCAACAAACTTTCACCCATTATTTTACTACTTAAGGAGGTTAATATTTCAAAAACATTAAATCATGTATTTCTTTATTTGTAACCAAAAAGCTAAATAATAATTGGCGGAGTTTGAAACAAAGTTTCAAACATTATTTAATGAAAGAAACGCAAACGTCACGCAACATTAACGACGTGTATGGAGCGAACACTACAAACGAACGCACGACCCGTTATTGGTATTAACGATTCCGAGATGGAAATTTTGATCTGAAAAATGAATTCCGTGGTCGGCCGAAAACTATGGTCGACGAAGACGAATTAAAAGCGACTGTGGAAGCTGATGATATTCTATCTGCGGCTGAGTTAGGAGCTGTTTTTGACGTTTGCAATCAACATTAACTGCGTCACATTTGCGTAAAAAAGGCTTTAAAAATGGTTGCCACACGAACCGAAGCAAAGGCACAAAAACGAAGAGATTTTGAATCGTATTCACTTGCGAAGAATAGTGAATTCTTTTTAACAATCGTATGTGCTCATGATTTTTACTGGATCCTGGTTGACCCCATAGGTACTTATTGCTCTAAACGCAAAATTACGCCTAAAAAAACTGTTGACCACTGTTTGATGGTCTAAAGCTGGTAGGATTCATCTTACGTTCATACAAAACAGCACGAGCATTTCTACGAGTGTGTACTTTGTGTGTGAGTGAAGAACTAATTACAATGATGGGGAAGCTCACATAGCTCCAGCAATTTTGGGTAATTGCTCGTCTCCGTAGCTCCCGCACGAGAACGCGCTACCTCTCATTGCACAACAGACGGTTTCCAAGCAACGAGAACTAACGTTGGAAGCTATTCAACTACCGCCGTTCTCGTTAGCCATTAGACATCTACTTTTTGCAGAATTGGGACAACTTCTTGGCAGGAAAAAGTTTAATAACCGACCGGTAGTACAAAATGAAAGAGTAAACTAGTGAAATTAAAAAGGCATGTGTTAGTATGAAAATTTCTTCAATTCAAGAGCGAATAGGGTCTTACGAAGTAAAAGAAAAAAGAAAGTAAGTAGTGGTAGCCTGGTCGTTTGAATACCGCTCTCCTGCACGGAACTCGAGTTTGAATCCTGCATGCAACTGTAATTTTTGAAATTATGTGCTATAATATGAAAAACTATTATCACTTGCTTGGATGAAGGAAAACTGAACAGAGAGTTCTACATTATGTTTCTCAAAGGTGTGTGAGTCTGCCAACCCCCATTTGGTCAGTTTGATGGACCTTAATCTCCATTTAATTGTGAATGGGGACCTGATCCTTTTGTAATGCCAGAAATGAAGTAAGTATGCTTTACGGTTTAGGACTTCAACATCACGTATTAAGGCAAGATTATAGTCAAAAATTAACTAAGAACATGTAAAGTAACATGCTTCATACGCACATACTGAATCGTTTTTTCTCAATTTCCGCCGTTCTAAAAATAATCACGTGTAACACAAAAATCAAATTTCCGCCTTCCTACGACACGCAGCTCGTAAAACCGTCTCTTAACAGGGTAATAATAGTGTGCAAACAGGTTAACGGTATAAAGAATAGTAAAAAGTAAACTCGACAAATATGAACGAATGAGTTTGCTTAACGGGTCCGTGGAGTGGTCGAGGATTACACGGGGATAGTTTGACGCGGCCTTTGGTATATTGGTTGCTGAATTGAGCGGAGAAACGCATTTTCATTGTCACCATCATTCGTATCATGACTCATGGCTGGCGAGGCGGACTACATATGTAACTCTTCTTACATTTTAACTGTAACGGCCACGGCCGTGATCATGTTCCATGTAATTGGCTTGAAATATCGGTAAAAAACATACATACATCGTGAGTACCTGTTACAGTTAAAAATGGTATATTGATATTTAGCGTTAAGTCTGTCTATTATAACACAAGGAGGCAGTAAATAATAAATAAAATAACAGTTATAGCTGCTACGAATATTATAGCCACACGCCAAATACCGAATATTCAGTGGGCTCCATGCCGAATAGCCAAATTCGCCAAAACTATTCGGCTATCGCGTGGCGGGAAAACTTGTATCGACGTGTTTGATTCTTGTTTAAATGTTTATCGGAAGGTAACTTGGAGGAATCCGACACTGCGCCGCCCGTGCGATCATACCCTTACCGCGGTGCGGATTTTAACAGGATTAGTAAAGATGGAACTTTGATAATGCCTAAGCACAATTGATAAGAAGGCGACTACACTAAGAAATTTAAATCATTTGAAAAATAATTACAGTTACGCATACCGTCTACTTACGCCTTAGCCTTCAAGATATAGGTTCAAGACAAGACAAAATTAAGGCATCTAAGAAGAATATGATGAAATCTTTAAACCGCGAATAATAAACAAAATAATGTATATCCTTATAAAGTTTATCGTGTCCTTAGCTGTAATGAGTATTTTAGCTATAAACAATGTATTTGTAAATATATTATATTTACCAATTTTTAATGGGTTGAAAACCGTACGAAAAGAATTCAAGGAGAATCGAACTATATATGTATGCAGTGATGCAGACAAACCAGCCGATCTCACATCTCAATAAAATAATCAATTTGATTGATTGAAAGCGAAGTAAAACGTGAGAAAGTCGGCAACAGTTATGGGTTATTAATAATTAACTAATTCAAGCGTTTTGAAATAACGTAATCGGGTTTTCAACGTTCAGGGTTATATGCTTCTCTTCTGATAACCAGTATAACTTGTTGTACCACAATAAAATGATGTAACGGGTTAGTAATTAAATATATTTTCTGTACTATTAAATGAACGCGATAATAGAATGGAGGAATGACTGCAATGTTTTAAGTATAACATTAATAATGTATATTTATGCAGTTGATCCGCAGCAGTTTTAATTTAGATATTCAATACACAACAGAATATAATAAAATAATCTTTATTGTACACAATAACAATGACAAGAAATAAATAAAATAGCCAACTCACAATATGAGCTTAGAATGCGTGACGCTTGCCTTGCTTTTATTGTGTTATGAGAAGGAAGCATCTAGAAGTAGATGATTGATGATTTATGACTTTAACCTTCCATTTTTCATAATGGGATTGTTATTCCCTTGCTTCAATCTATTAAAAATCTGGATTTGTTGATGGATACTACACTTGCATGGCGCCCACGGATTAATTTTATTAACAAGAAATGAATGCAAAGGTGCATTCACTATATAAGTTTAAAATATTTTATCTTTCAAGATCATTCAATCTCTTTTGCTCTTCATAACTGACTACAGTAATATGTGTACCCAGATCTCAACGACGAACTTCTTACAAAGCTGAACCGTCTATTAAATAATTGTATCTGATTCATATTCGCTTTGTGATATGATCATATCTCTAAATGCCGTCGCCAGCGTAAATGGATACCTATTCCTGAGAGGCGAAATTCCTAAGAAAAAGAAATAAGGTAATACCGTGCACAACTCATAGTCTGATTGACCTAAGTATCTGATATCATATCTTTAGATATGGTTATATATATACATATATATACATACATATATATACATACATATATATACATACATATATATACATACATATATATACATACATATATATATACATACATATATATATATATATATACATACATTGATATATATATGTTGACTGGTGGAGAAAATCTGCCCATTGTAATCTAATTTCTAGGTTTACAATAAATACGAATAATCACACACATATATCAACACAGAGCCTAAATTGTTTATCGGTGAAAACATGAAATAATGGACAGAAATTTTTAATTTTAAAGACTTATTTACGCCAAATAATGCACCTATATTAATACGAAATAAATCAAAATCATCGTAGGCCTTAAAAGTCAATTTATACATTATTTGATGCGGCATAAAATTCGACACGATCCGATGCTTATAAGATTACGAACTTCCACAAATTGGATGTTGCGGTAAAAAACAAACTGCTTGCACGATTACCGCAAAATCACGCCTCGCAAAGACCTTATGTTATTACCTTAAGCAATCCGGCTTACCTACGCGGCGGGTTGTGTTAAATGAAAACTAATTAAAAGATACTCCAAACCGCAGTTAGTTATGCGTGCTTAGGAAGTAAAATATTCCATTAAGAAAACCCTAAGTGAACTCTACAATGTTTACTTGCGTATTTTCAATATTTAGGTGTTTTTTTCACTCTTTACGAGTTTCTATGAAGATGTCTAACTTCTGGAGGAAACAGTCAACTACCTTGTAAACAACCCAATGATTTAAATATTGCTCTATTGAATGAGCCTAGATTCAAATGATGCGCGCATCACTAATTTCTTACATATCTGAGTATCATAAATTAAAAGGTAAAATAAAGTATGGCCAGGAAATCTGTATACCCGCATATTTTTCATTCACTTATAGTGTACCCCTTACGAAATATGTGAGAAGAATGGAAAGAGAGTGGTGGGAGAGTGAGGGTAGATTAAGAGAGAATAAGATTAATATTATAAATATAAACATAAAGAAGTTCACTTTTGTGCATAAACATACAGATACATACATACAGATCGAGTACCAACTAAAAAAAATTAAATTATGGTTAAAAAAACTTGCTCACAAGAACACTAGAAAATTAAAAAAATATACATATGTCTTTGAGACAACTATGTTTTTAATTTCAATTTGATATTTTTATTTTAATAAATTTTAGTAGGAATATTTTTAACTTAACATAAATTATTTTACCTAAGTAACAATATGGTCATTGTTATTAAGGCGCATGAACTTAACGTATGCAATTTTGTGTACACAATAAAAATTCATTGTATATAAAATAAAGATTTTCTTTTAATTTCAGGTGAATTCGACATGCGAGTGAAGTCATGCGCCGCTTCGGATGGCTCTGGTCATATAATCCAGCTTTCGGACGAGTATGGTTGTGTGCTTCGACCGAAAATGATTTCCAGGTAGTTTTGAATTGAAATATTATTAGTACATGAATATGAATATTGAAACTGATTATGTAGTTAGCGATTGACTAAAGTAAAAGGTAATTACGACAAGTAAGTCACATTAGGCAAAATTAAGTTACATATATTTTTTCTGCGTATCTAAAACAGTATACATATTTATTTATTACAAGGTTTACCAACAAAGAAGAGCGCATTGCGCAAATTTGTCTTTTATTAATTTTATAAAATTATTGATATAATATAGATAGATATTTAATAATTATTTTTACCGCTATTTAATATTTCTTTTATAGATAGGCAAAAGTAAACAAGATGATATGGAATATTACTTTAACTTGTTTAAAATATACACTAGAACAATTAATTTGAATTAAATTTAAAAACTTACATGTTAATATATATATTTTGCCACATAGTTATGACGATAAAATAAGTAAATATTAGAAAAGAGTTTCAACGTTGTATTATGTGTGTATGTGTTATATTCATTTCTTGTTTAGTCGTGAAAGTAAATACCACTATTTAACTATAGGGCTGTCAATTTCACCATATAAGCCAACAGAATAATATTATAGGCTATCTAATCTAGCTTGGGCGCTGGAGTCGAGGAAACATCGCGCGGGTCAAATGCTAAGACACTTGTAAAGCAATGGTTATAATTGGTAATGTTTCACAGTTATATTAGGCCTGGGAAAATACGTTATTTTCCTGTTAGAAATATTTTGTGTGCAATATTTGATATATACCCTGGGAATTCAATATTCATAAACCACTAAGAAAACAAATTGTTAGTATGTTAGGAATTTTAACATTCAATCGCTGTAATTCAATAGGGCTGTTAATTTCATTATATTGGCCGGCAAAATACTAAAAAACTTGAGCTTGTAAAATGCAATGTTCCATACAATGGTTATAATTAGTGATATTTCACAGTTATATACATTGTAATAATTTATAAGGGTCTGTCGTTTTTGATGATATTGCGTTATTATTGGCAAGATACCACGGTACAATATATCATTATATTTACCCTCAGAATTATCGCGACATATTTGATTTCCACCTATGGCTTATAACCATGTGTTAAATCGTTCTCTGTCTTTTTCTAGAATCCATGAAGTACAGTAAGGAAACCTAATCCATGAAGTACAGTAAGGAAACCTAAAATTAGAAACTGAATCGTAAGATGGAGGATCAAATTTAACATAAACTACAAGTCTTTTAACAAGAAATGTATCTAAAAAGGTTACAAATAAACATACCTTCGCTACTAATATATTCAGGTACACAGGTTGCTGGATGACATGTTAACGTGATGGTATTTAACGATAAAAATGTCTTTTCCGAAACATGAAACGAAACTGTAATTCATATAGGTTTTCGGATTATGAAAATAATTATTATAGTGCGATAGTTTGTATAATTTTAAAATACGGTTACCTTCAACACTATTGCAGAAACATGCAAGACATCTCTAAACACCTCTCACCCCAGACCCTCGACCAGCGGCGCAATTCTGTATTTTCATAGATTGAAATCACAGCCTCTATGGACGTCTGTCACAATTATGGGTTATACTTTTTATTATAAGTAGAAGTAATACATAGGTAAAAGTACAGATCATAATTCAGTGTTAACAACGTAAAATATACTTAACGATTATTAGAGATTTACATTTTATGTTGATGACTGCCGTGATACCAATCACTGGAATGTACCCCTGGAATCATGTTATAGACATTGTTCTTTAATTTTTTAATTTACAGAATTTCTGAAGGTCTTTCTTAATATCTATTATCGCCCCTAATAGTTTTTTGACTGTAAAATAGTTTTATATAAACCATATAACATAGTATAAAGAAATAAAAATATTATAATTATTTATTACTATGTAACTCACATATTCAGTTTAGTACTTAGGATTTGATTCCCACGGAGATAAAGCTTTCTATAAAGCAATTGCCCTTTCACCTCAATGACTACAGTCGGTACCAGAAGCATAAGTTGATTTAGATATCTACGTGAGCTTTAAAGGGTTATCCAAATAGAAAATGTCTATTCAATTTCATTGATAACAATATCTCATGGAGATATCGCATTGGAATTTTGATTAGAATTTAAATAGAATATTTGTAATCCATGGAGTATTATTGAAAAATGTCTATAAATGTGCAATTTTTTATCGAAACTGTATTTATATTTCTCAGGGAATCGGAAAATTTTAAATTCTCATTTTTATGCATTAGGAAGGCCAATAAGAACTTTTGTTTTGCAATCAATATTTTTTTTTTAATTATTAATGCAACATATTTTTGCTTCGCTTCGGAAAACTGGATTTTTACGTTCATAAATAATAATCGAACCCTTATTTCTACCAGGCGTTTCAAATTTCTACCTGATGTCATACATTTCTTTGTCTTGAATCAGTCCATCTATTAATAAAAACCGTATGAAAACCCCTGCCGTAGTTTTTGAAATTATCGCATTTAGACAGACAGACAGATGATTTGTTTTATACTATATATCCTATGTCCATTTGGAATAATGTACCGTTCAAATGGTAAAAGAATTCCAGAGGTTATTTTCTGCATGTACACAAACTCACTAAATTTACATTCTCTCTTTATAATATTAATATAGATTATTTTATGTCTCATTTACAGTATGCTTGCGGCACACTATGCCTATGTGTTGTTTGTTAAAAGAGTCGTTTCATATCTTTATATTTAGGTAATCTTTAATTAATCCTGGCCCTTCATATGTAAAATTTCAGATTCCTCAAAGCGAAAGCAGCGGATGAGAGAGCGACAGTGATTACATACGCGTTCTTCCACGCTTTCAAGTTCCCGGATGCATTGAGCGTGCACATTAGGTGTAAGGTCGAGATCTGCAGACACGGTTGCTTGGACCACTGCCAGCTGGCGGGCGTCACCCCGCAACGACATGGGGCATTGGATAGAAAGGACGACAGAACGCATCGGGATCATAATGAGATCGGGTGTGTATTGCTTGTGAAATTTATTGACTTGACATTGCACGTCAAAATTGAAATACTGAATACTTTTCAATACTCAAATAACGACAGCGGTTTATCAAGTCCGTACCCTAATGAGTGAAGAGAGAAGTGGCTATAACTCCCAAAGACAGGATTTTCTTGTCACAGTAACCAGAACATTTATACTTATGATTTAATATCAGACTACACCATGCGATGCCATACACAATTGTTTAAAAAATAATCTTTAAATTTGTAAGATTTCGTCGTAATAATCACTGGGCTTAAAATTAACAAAGTGATAGTTCAATTCCATTCTGTCGAAAGCGGTACAGGACGCAAAATAGTATTGCTAATAGCAAAACTAATTGCCAAATAGGTTGGATGCTAGCAAAATAAACAAATGGCATATTGCAATTTGGTCCAGAGAATCGGAGGGAGTAGAACATTTTTAAGAGCAAAGTGACCTATTCGTACCGTGCGTAGGCTATGTTACAGGCTCCATGTCGATATGCTCACCATTCACTATTCACTGTTAGTCGAAAGCGCTTTCGTTTCTCCAAATCAATGTGTGCATGTGAAAATAATATTCCGTCTATCGATCGAAAGATGAAAGTGTCGATATAGTTTCAACATAAACAGATCATACGAAAGCAAACATCCATCGGACAAATTGACGACCAATGACCAATTTGGTTACGCTAGAGTTGGTAATGACCCTGTGTGCTGCGCTAGGGGTTCCGGTCTCGAATCCCGGTTGGTGCAGGCATTTATGTGAGAAATAAATATCTGTTCTCGGGTCGTGAATGTTTGCAATGTATAATTTTTGTGTCTGCCTCCCGGAATACAAGAATTTTAGTGCAGGGGTATGAGTGTGTGACCATTAGAAAAAAAATGTACCACTTGTCAAGTAACTTTCTGCCAATACTTTTAAATTCGCATATTCATCGGTCTACATTTCTTCAAGGCAAAAATTGGCATCCTCAAATCAATATCTGTTACAAAAACTAACAGGTATCGCAGTAAAACTCTTCACCTGTTTAACCAGTTACCACCATTCTTATATAACTCATTATAAAATAATTTTAACATATTTCTGTGGCAGCATTTGAGAGCCATTTAACAAATAGATTACCAGGGTAGAAAGTGCCGTCAAGCCACATTTATTGTGACTCTTCTAATATCGTAGCAGATGTGAATTAGGCGATGATGACGATGTAGGCAAGTCTGATCTTTTGCCGGCTGTTATCATAAAAATTAATAACTAAAACATCATCGTTCTTAAAAAAACAATTTAAAACCAATTATTCTTCCAGTGACTCATCGATAGAAGAATCAGATATGAGCCTAGCCGAGGAACATCAACGTTTACCACTAGAAGAAGCGTTTGGGGACGAAGTGTCTGGTGACGCGGTACCTGCCCCCGCACCCCTGCCGCATAGAGCTCCGGCGCCTGTAGTGGAATCAGATACCGACCATATGTCCGCTGTAGAGGAGCTCGTAGAAGCTTTAGCTAGACCGTTCACCGTAAGCAGCTAGTTTTTTATCCATTACACATATTGGACCCATAACGTTTTCTCGCTTAAAAAGTAGTATACAAGCAAAATGTTGTTCATCTTTTAGTTTGGCATTTGAAAGGGCTCGAAATGAAGAATTAGTGAAAGCATCGCAATGAGTTATTAATAGTACACTTAAAAAGTAAAGTTTTAACGATTCCAAAATGACTAATTTTATGTTTCCGTAAAAAAAATTGTGTGCAAATTCATACATAAATATGGCTATATCAGGCCATGCTTTATGTTAAACTCTTTAACTTCCAGGACCGTCCATCCGACCTGGGTGAAAGAGAGCGTTTCCCCCACGGTCCTCGCAACCTGGACGTTGATCTCAAACCGCAACCGTCAGGCGATCGCGTAGTGCCAGCGAAACAGCCCGGTCCAGCCGTGGCTGGCCCCAGGTCATTGCGCAAACGACGTACGATACGCGATGCCAGATCCGCTGATGTCGGCGTATCAGGAATATACGACGTCGTATCTGAAGCCGATCTCGCGTTTGGACCCTCAAGAGAACCAGTCACCGTTTTCAGTGGTCGGATTCGGGAGGAGGTAGTCGTTTGCTTTAATAAATATACGCTCACATGTATATCATCGCGTTAGAATTTTTACAAATAGCTGATATACACATCACAACAATCAAGATTCGATTAGTTAGTTGTTTAGTTGTTAGGTTCATTTATTTTTATTTCATTAATATAAAATAATGAATTTGGCTTTTTACATGTCATGCATAATATTTTTTTTTATACTTAACATGTCTCAAATTAAGTATGAAAAAAATATTTTTGCATGATATATAAATAAGTAAAAGACGATACAGAGTTTCGATCAAAAAGTAACTACATTTTATATTTTCAAGTAAGTAGTACGTTGAGTTCGCAATAAATACACTGTAATCAAATAAAGGTTTCTACTAATGTTTGCATAACTTCCAGGTCGTTTATGGCATATGCATGGGCGCGGTAAGTTTCGGAGCATTGTTTGCATCAGCAGCTGGCGCTGCGGCGGGCGCGGCGCTGGCAGCGGCCGTACTGCTGCAGCGGCTGCGCGCGCGCATGGCCGCCCACCGCGCTCCGGTATCCCCCGCGCCCGCCAGCCACTCGCTAGCCGCCTGGATGGCACTACGACTCCTTGGATCACCGCCACACTTACATCACTCACGTGAAGGCTGATTACACTAAGACTGTATAGCTTATGTCCTTGTTCCAGTATCCCCATAATTTTCCATAGATAAGCGGATGTGTAAACAACAGTATTTGGACTGCTCAGCTCACGGCCACATCCGTGTCAACGACGTAAACAATGATGAGATTGAAACTGTGTAGCGGTTTTCGGTTGGTTGTTTGTCCTTTATCGAGTATTTCCATAATGTCCATAATCAAGAGGTTTTATGTGTTCTTCAGTGTTCTTAGCGTCTGTTTCCTCGAACCTAACCGCAACATTAGCAGCCAGTGTGCGTCCACGAACTGTACTTCGATTGTGTTAATGGATTTCTAAGTGTCAATATATGGGTAAGACATGGTACGGCTTATGTGAACGTAAATTTCGGCTCAGTAGTTTAGTGTTTCTTCAAAATATCAAGATCATATTTTTAAACATGCTATGGAACACTCATAATTACCACAAGTTTGCCTATCTGATAAATACTGAACTAAGACTGTCAAAACGAACTGATCCTTAATTTTCACCACAACCAGCTGTGCCTAATTTTATTACATACTAAGCCTGCAAAAACGTTATGTTAAATTTGAAAACTCAAACTCAACTGAAACTCAAAATTCGGCATTAAATATTTTAATATACTAAAGCAATGTACTTAATACTCGTACATTAAAATTTAATGATGTTTCCTTCGTTTGATTATCCCAGCAGTGATCCTAAAATACTATGAATCTCATAAAGATGGTTGTTAAAACAAGACATTTTTAAATGACTTCCATTCATGGAATCGCTGTTCCTACTTCAGATTTCTAATTAAGATTCATGTTCTAAATGCCCTATGACATATCCGTTATAAGATAATTTTCATTTAAAAATGTTGGCAAGTCCAATTTTTGAATTCCGTTGGCTTATAGAGGCCATATACGACTCATTATGTCCTTATATGATTTATAATTAAATTATAAAAACGTACTTGAAATAATCGATTGTTTATCAATCTATTTCGCTTTCCATCCGTATCACAAATTAGAATTAGGTATTTATTCCATTAAATACCTGTTCTATGTGTAACATATTTTTGATATTTGTAACACAGTATGAACTGTCTGGCATTACATTAAAATGTTTAAAAACCTTACCTAGTGTACACGCAGACTTATTGCTTATGAGGCTAGCCAAAAAAGGATTTCTTATCGATTACCCTTATTTAATTCAATTTTTAAGTTCAGTCAATATATATAATTGGAATTAGATGTAAAAATACATTATACACATCTAATTTGTAACGATTATAATTTTCTGACGAGTTCCGATATATTGGTTCTGTCTCGATTAACCGATGGTGCTAAGTCGTGCTACGGACAAAGTCCTAGAAACCTGATTTTATTCATTTTTTCACTGTTGTGAATATTATATACTTACAAATAAGAATTGTACAGAACTCACACTTGTTTTAAACTTAATTTATGATATTGTCGTGTTCTTTTGTTTAGCGGGTAAGAATAAACGTCGAGTCATGCCATTAGAATAAGGTTAGTTTGAAGCATATTTATGTTTTTTATTAAATACATTTTATATATAAATTTAAATTTGTCTTGGCATCCATTATTATTCTTCATTATTCCATTGTTCTCCATTAATATTAATTTTTTTTTATCATTCATGATTTTATACTTTCTGTTAAAAAAAGGTGAATTTGACAGTACATGTTTTATTTATTTATTAATATCCTAACAATAAGTAGGTATGTACAGTAATAGATGAAGAACAATTTGCAGAAGCTCTTTTATTTAATTATTTTTATATCGTAGTTCATTAAATAATAAGTAGATATATTTTTATTGTAAGTGCTTTATACTCTATACGTAAGTTTAGTATCTACAGTAACACCATATTAGTATAACATAGAACAAAGATGCTTGACATGTTATGGGGCAGAAATCTGTATTTTTTAATCTGTATTTAACCTAATTTCACAATGATCAGAAATTTGAACAAATTTAAAAACATGTTTTAACTTATGTATGTTAGTCACTTTAAGGCATGATTTTTTTTGGATTTTATTTTACAAATTCAGTCTGATTACACTTCACTAAATTTGTTGGAAAGAAATTAATATTAGGCTAACTGTCATGTATAAGTCATCTCATTTTACGTAAATTATCGCTAAATAATAAATTTGGTGTTTTTCATCTATAAAACGTCCACTTTTCTCTTTTATGATACACACAAAAAAATTTATAAAAAATACACTGGATAGTCTACTATTAAATCTACAATGTGCATATTGCGCACATATTTGACTCACGCCATTTTACGCAATTTCAATGGATTTAACAGTAGAAAGAGAAGGAACTAATTATAAAATTATTTTTCACTCACACACAACAGACGCTACTTTTTTTCTCACACGCGTGTGATGGAACAACGGTTGTGTGGTAATTTTCATTAACAGTTTTCGACAAGCTGGCCTTTTTACTTGGTAAGCATCTTACATACAAATTAATATTTTATCGAAACTAAGATAATCATACTTACGGTTTCGTGTTTAAGGTAATAAACAAGTGTTTAAAATGACAACTTCTTAGCAATATATGGTATTATATATTTCATGGGCGGGCCTTGGCACAGACCCAAAATAAGTAAACAACAATTTTGTTCCTTTTCCACCCCGCTACGAGGCGCTGATTGTGAATAAAATCTCGATTTTAAAACAGATATTTAAATATTACTGCAATAGAACAGACATAGCGAATATATCTGTCATGCAAAACTGTTGTGCATTTGCAAAAAAAATATTTGATTTTTTATATTACTTGATCAATAAGATATTAATTCATTGAGATTTTAATGTTATTTTTTCAAACCTTAATAGTTAATGAGGAGTGGGGTGACAACATTTACTTGAAATTTACGTATTGTAATTTCTTCTTTATAAACTTCTTTTTAATATCTCTTGATGTAGAAGTATATATTACTAAAGTACAAGTAAGCCTATCTAGTGTATTTATAATACAGTTCAATGACCTACTACTGTAACATGTACTGTACTTGATGAACATCTCTGTATATTTGTAGTAACGTTATTTTAAGACTTTAATTTAGCTATAACATACGTTGTTAAAACACCAATGAATTCTATAGTAATGTGTTATGATAGATTCAGACTTCAGTGTTTCATTGTTTGCTTTTATATCTCGTGTTTGCCCTTATGTTGCTCAATATTAATTAAGTAACGTATTTTGTAATCTTTAAATAATGTAGTCGCTATGATTAGTTTTAATTATGTTGATTAGAATTTTTCGAAAGATCGATTTAAAGTGATTCATTGAATTTAAGTAGTCGATATTATATGTCGATAGTAAATCTTTGAAAGCTAGAAACCGAATAATGAAAATGAGCAGATGATAAAGCACTGATTGTTTCGTGCGAAGTGAATTTTAAGAATTTTTTTACTAACTGAACCTACTTCCCACTCGGTAGGTAGAACATTTATGAACGGTTCCAAAATTTCTGTCGTGTGATGGTTCAATTCAAGACAATCGCCATTATTTAACTATTTATATTATGTAATCATCTGATGACTCAGTTAATAATCATGTGTCTTATAAGTCTATTGGTTAAGTTATTTATGATGGTCCCACGCTGTGTTTTGTCAAGACAAGAGTTTTGGTCATGACGGCTTTTTTGTTGATATAATAATGCACTTTTATTATTATTGTCGTGATTACAGATATTTAGCATCCACTTATTTAGTATGTACTTAGTACGTATCACTACGTTTTTAATCAGACTCCTTCACTCGCTCACTCTTTATTTCCCACGACCAACTTTCTCATAAATATATGGCGATTTTATGTAAAGAATTATCTGTTTTGTACAACAATCACACACAAGTTCTGTATCACTATCAATCGATCTTTCTCCTTAATGTTTACTTTAATGCCACCCAAAAATCTTGCATTTATTTTAATTAATATTATTACATTTAGGAAAGATTTACGAGAACTCATGTTCTCTAAGTGCAATTTTATTTTAACATTTCTATATTACATATAATTAATATGGTCCTTTATTTCCTCAAGTGGTTATGGTGTTTTTATTCTGATTTTAAACTTCGTTTTGGGAAGTTATTATTTGTCAAGAAAATGGATGTATTTCTCTTTCTATGTCGATGCGAGGTACTGTGTACTTAACTTTTTAATGGAATAAATTACATAATGAAAGTGATATGATTTTTTCTCCTCATTTCAAGATTGTAAATTTTTGCAAGGACTTTATGCAGGATAGAACCTTAAAGAAGGAAGCGCAAGTTGTTGAATGATGACGTAAAATGAATGCCATGTCCTTTAGATGTCACAATATAAACTATTTTAACTGCCTATTACAACTAAGATATTAACTCTGGTTCGTTAAGAATATGTGGTTATGGGGATGTGTCTTGAACCTGACCTAAACGAAGAGATTCTTGAAACTAGGACACTTCCTTAATAATTGCATCCATTTTGTTGTCGGTGCTGCAAAATGGCCGAATGTTACAGGCAATTTTAATGGTTAACTATTCATCAGAGAATTTAGAAATGTACAAACCTGCCGTAGCTGCTATGGATCAGTCTCTTAGTTCTATATATGATTGATCACAGACGTATATCACTAACGACCACTAAAACTGCGGCTACTGGTAGGTTAAACGCAATTCTGTAAAAAACCTCCAGTTGTAAATAAGTGTGTAGGACAGCTTTTATGTATACCTTGTACAAGTTTAATCTATTGTTCTCATTGACCTAAAATCTAAGAACGAGCTAGGGTTTGTCAAAATTTGGGTTACGGCTTATGTTCGTATCTTACTCTCATGACATAATACGGAATCTCCACTATTTTATAGTAACACATTACAGGATATAATTCCTCACGAATAATTTCCATTGGTCATTCAAAATTGTAGTGTAGTAACATCGAAATGCTCCATTGAGCGTCAATGAAAATCACCTCACGCATATTCTCTTTAGATATGTTTTCAAATCAAATCCTTTTAATATCTGTAGTCACGTATAGAATGGTTAAAATCAAACAACATAATTTTATAGAATAGCTTTTAATTTTCAAGTATATATTCTACATAATCATTTATTTCGATAAAGTGTTCTATAACTTGTTCACATGTAGAACTATGTCCAGTAGATATTTTGTACTTTAACTTCCAAAAACATATTACAATTCGTTGAGCAAATAAAACTTTCCTTCAACATTGAATAAATCTATAACATTTAATATAATTAATAATTATTAACGTTATGAAATAATAACATTTAAAAAAATAAATTAAAAACAGAAGAGGAGGTACTCAGGTGGTATAAAATAAATACATTACGATAGTAATGACTAAAACGAGAACTTAACTATAATAAATATTATTAATACTAATGACAAGTTACCTTAAATTAGTTCTAGCGGTTCACTTAAATGATATTTAAACCATCTTAGGTTTTCAGTTGCCCCTATATCAAAAAATAACCATTTGAACAGAGGTAACAGAAGATTGTACTAATCTAAGTACGTGTATACTTTAATACTACTTTTTGTGTTCATTGACGGTTAAGGTATAGTTAACCTATCACACTATTTTCATTTATGATTTGATTCACTTCCAAATATTGGATAACAAATCTGTGACAACACAATCACGACAAGTAATTTTTGCAATGGCTATGTATGACATAAATATTAACGAGAGAAGCTCATAACGGCACCTTCACGTAATTCCTAAATTATAATTTCAACATCCACAAGACACAATTCTTAAAATAAATAATAAAGATGTCCAAAATCGCAACTAAAAGATTGAGCACTCATATACACGGAAAGTGTAATTGAATTGGCATGGGCTACATACTCAGTCTCATCACACTAATATGTACAAATTTGAATATGTTAAATACAGGCATTGTTACGAGTAAAATCTACTTTTTGAGATGACATGAGGTCCTGATGTGGGATGTGGTCGAGCTATCGTCGTGATGGCGGCAGTTTTCTTTTTCAATGTAGTAATTGGTCGTAATTTCAAAAACAATACGGCTGATACGGCGCATGAACAAATTAATGTGGCAAGAAGAGCACCTAGTGTAGCTGCAAATCCTGGCGTTGTCATACACACGAGACCTGGTGTCGGGACAATCTTAGGGGCCGTCGTTTCTTCAGAGGCATCTAAATTCAAATCACCAGCCGATACTACTCTGATAACTCGGTTGACACCTACTTCTTTTTCAGGAGATGTTGCGCGTCGCTGCCTCCTCACTCTGCGTTCATCTCTTCTAACTTCAGCTCCGACCGGGTATGAATCAATTTGAGGTGGCCCATATTCCGCGTGAGGAGCAATAACATTATGGCCTCCATCAGAACACTGTTCCGGACAACGATATCTGCAAATCTGGATAGTACATTGGAAATGAACCTCCATAGAATCAGGGAATTTAAAGGCTTGGAAATGTGCATAGGAGAGAACAGAAGCGCTAGCACCAAAGTTTTTGATCTTCGTAAATCTTGACATTAATTTTGGTCGTGTTACACAGCCTCGCCTATCGACTAATTGTATAGGAGCGCGTTGACCATCGTGAGCTACACAGTCTCGTACTAACATATCGAATTTTGCATCGTCATCCTTGATAGCTAGCACCATTGTCATTGTTTGACCAATCTTAACCAGCCCTGATACTTCGGACGCCCAAGGTCCCTTTCCAACTTGAATTTGCATCCAACAACCAACATTATCTCCAGCAAAATCGGCTCTTACGACATCTAACATGTCAACAGGGAAAGGCCTAAATGTGACTGCCTTCTCGTACTGATCGTGCCATGTGCAGCGTAACTTACGAGCTTGATCCCAAACTTCTTGAACTTGTGGATCATATTGTATGACAATAACATTTTCGAAATATGTTCCAGCAGCTGCAATATCTCCCCTATATCTTGGATCACCACTACCTGCGGTGCCGCAAGCATGAGCGCCTATTTCAAAAGAAGCAGAAGTTCGGCCTAGATTCGGTGGGAGGTGAACACATTGGTGATTTGAGTAGTGTCCTTTCGAAAACACAATACCAAAGAATGGTTTATCAAAACTTAAAAAGACTCGCATGGCGTTTTTTTCACATTTTACATCGAGTGAAACAATTTTGGGCATATCCGGCGCTGGCGCTGGCCAAACATCTCCGGCACCACTGAACACCTTATCACTGGCGGAGGTTTGAGCGTCAGCAGGTTGTGACGACGGCGGCAGTGGTCCTCTGAAGCTAGGCCCTATGTCATTTTTGTGATGACTGACTGGAGGTCCGAGAGCAAATGGCTTTGTGTGAATAGGATGGTGATTAGGAATCCTTGGCATACCTGAAAATACATATAGACTTTATTAAGAAATGCTACATATATTTTTTTATACATAGCAGGAATTTAAAAATAACACTAATAACTAATTTATTAAAATTTTGATTATTCCCTCCGATTTTTCAGCCACAATACTATAACGATTATCGTTACTTAGTTTGGTCCAGAATTGAAAAGATCATGAGTGGCCTTGTATATTTGGCAGTGGGCAGTATAATATGAAATAACTCTTCCCACGATAAATTTATTGTAAGTACATAGATATTAAATTGTCAGAAATTATGACGATACCTAATGGATGGTGTGGCTGATGGTGTGGTGGATTCTGCCTTCTGTTGTGTGGAGGTGGAACTGGTGGTGGAGGTCCATTGTATGCGTGGCTGGGTGTTTCTCTTTCTGAAGACTCCATGGCTAGCTGGTCGCTAGATTGTTCTGCCGCGCTGTTGCTATCTGAACTCGGTCCACCACTACCCCCTCCTCCCTCATTTGACGTTTGGTCGCTTAATGTTCCACTCTGAAATATGGAAAAAGCTTAATTAGTTCGAGATAACTACTTTTCTGTTCAAGAGTACCAGAGACCAATACCATGGTGTAATCAGAGAAAATATATGAGGAGTTTGGATATTTATTCCTAAAACGTTCCTCGAATTTTTCCGGCATAGCAGACATAAATAATTTTAGAATTTAAATCTGTATATTGTGTCTGTTGACTCATATCGAACTAACCAATAAAACAATATGACTTTTGAATGCTGATACTTATTAAACCTCATGTCTTGTTCTGACATGAAAATTACTTGTTTTTGTAGCACCGACAGCTTTCACTAGTGCGTGTGGGCAATGTTTTAAGTGTTATTTAATTCGACATACTGACCGTTTTTAATACAAACCATTAAATAAATAACCGTGTCCACTTTATGAGACAAAACCAGACCCAACATAATATTGAGTCGCTGACTCTGACTGACTCTTAAGCATTCGATTTTAATATAACTCGAATAGAATTTTAATGTGAAAGTTGTCCATGATTCCGGTTTTTATTTGATTCAAAATATAATACTTTTGAGTGTTCTGATTTTCAAATGAGTGATCAAAGTTTTTTACATGTGTGATTTTACGGAGCGCTAGCAAGTTTACACTTGATCATTAATATAATGTTTGATCTCTATTCTTTCATTTATACACGTCAACTAAGCCCTACCAGAGAAATGTGTCTCGAACTGTTTCATGATCTTTATTGGTATCACAAAATCGATTAATTTACTCATCTTATCATTGTAACCAACCACACTGTAATTTTCAAAACCATTTATTTCATTATTTTTGATGTTTGAGTACAAATGTCAGTAGTTTTATAACTCGCATTTGTTTCGCCTAGAGCTACAAAATTAGAAAGTATTGGCCGGCCCAATGTACTATGTGTCGATGTTTTTTTGTTTCTTCAATAAAGATTTATGCGTGGGCTTGTGGAGGTCTCTCCGATCGTGGGGTCCAGCAATTACTTAGATCATTATCAGGATGGATCACAAGGGACTATGTTGCTACACCGTTCATTATTGTTGCGTCATCGCTATAGTTACCTACAGGGAATGGAAGAGAAAGTTGTGGACATCGACTCCCGATAGAATCACTTCATAGGTGTTATTAACTGATACTCGAAACATAAATATTTGTCAGAATACTTTGAAAGACTCTGATAGGTAATTGCTGGCTATTAATAACAAAGCACCGATTCCAGTGTTTAATCGTGACCATTAATCACTTTTTTGACAAAATAATCTGCTCCAGTGTTCGAGTTGATTAAGGCTTGTAGCATTTCGTATTTGTAAAACGCCGACAAGTGGATTATGAGTCTTTTATGTTGGTAGTTGTTAAACTTTGATTATTGGGAAGTGGAATGGACAAACGTTTTTGTGTATTAAAAATATTTAATGCTGCATTTATTATTTCAATTTGAGGGTGACTAGGTAGTATTTTGAGTTTTTAAGAAATATGGAAATGAGCTTGCCTTAAAAGTCTTCAATATATAATGTGTAATAAGATAGCCCATATATGGCATGTGAATATATACGAATTTAGATAAATAATCTTATTACCGCTTCTGAAAAACGATAGTGTAGTATTTGAATTGTTTGGAATGTAACTGTCATTTTTCACTGAAAAGGAAAATTTTGTGGAAACCTAATAAGATTTGGTCATAATATTCTAAAACGTGTGTTAGCCTGCCAATAAATAATCCACAATTCTGAATCTTAGAGGAGTCCTTAACCCAGAGGGAATATTAAAAGATAGAAAGGAAAGTTTATTTGATTTCCACAATGGTGACCTACTAAAAAAAAAGAACGAAATAATAAAAAAAAAAACGAAATGAATAGTAAAATAAAATATTGTGGGTACAGATTATAAATTGCTGTCTTCTTACTTCTAAACATAAGATGCAAAAACTTAAAGTCAAGTGGCCGTATTCCAAACAATCTAAAAATGGATTTGTACAAGAAAATAGGTGATATTCGATATATGCACTAGATAAAGTTACTGGAATACCTTCGTATGATTTTATTAGGAAAATGTCCTCTCCAATATGCGTTCTAATACCAACATGAAAGCATATTAACTGAGTTCATACTAAAAATTTAAAAACAAAACGGAAATCTGACTGTCAATTGCCAAGTTTAAAAGAAATTCAATTCATTGCCATGTTATGCCATTGACAGTATCCTTTCAATTCGTATTATGTTAACAAAAAATTAAATTTTATATTTACCAATATCGACCTTTTGATATACATATACAAATGAGTTTATTTTCATGTAATTATGAAATATGCGATTTAAATTTCTCGTTTTTTTTAATGTTAATAGCCGACAAACGAGCAGACGAGCCACCTGATGGTAAGTGGTCAGCGTCGCCCATGGACATCAGCAAGACTAAAGGTATCACTGATGCGTTGTCGCCCAAGAAATTATAAGAAGGTTAGAAAGAAGGTACTGGCTCTCAAGCTCCCAGCTGGAACACGACGAGTCGTTTGGCGGCTGACTCAAGCAGGAGGGTGGTAGCTAGCCAGGCAGGCTTCACGAAAAGATAATAATACCAGTAAAAATATTAATAACTTAATAATAATACTGATAATATAATCCATACGCGAAGCCCTACCACCAAGCAGGCCGGCTTCTGTCGCCTCTTACGGCACCCAGTTCTGCCAGCGTGGGATTGGGGGTAGTGTTCTAAGCCGCCCCAATACGGCTAAATTAAGTAAATTCATTCCATCGTTTAACTGAACCAAATATAAGCATAAAAAGCCGCATCTAATATTATTAGACATTGCTTCATTCAATCCATAAGCGGCTCAGTATAGAGTTCATTGAGGTCTCTATATATGTATATCTAATTGAAAACATGTGAACTGTAGTCCAGGACGCGGCTCTAATGCAAATTGATTAGTGTTAGTGACAAAGTCGCCGAGAAGGAGGAATATTCCATGGCTTTCAACGTCGCTTAGCGATTGTGTGATATAACAACCTGACAGATTATGGTGCTCTCCAAAGCACGGAAACGCTTAAGAACTTTTTGTCCGTAACAGTCACCCATACAACCACTGGTTCAAATCACTTGCGATCGAAGCAAATTAATCCGATCGCAAATCCGATGTTCCAGCAATGCGCTACAAATTAATCCGATCGCAAATCCGATGTTCCAGCAATGCGCTAAATACTATATCCGCGTACAGTCGGAGACGTCAAGTGCAGTGTGTCAGGGAGGTCGTTGCTCTCGCCGGACTCATTTTACTTTCATTACATCGTATCACTCACTCTGACTCGCTAAGCTTTTGCTCGTGACTCGTTTTACTAGATGCCGGGGTTCGATTCTCAGGTCTTCGATATTTAAGTGCTTTGAAACTGATATTCATGTTATATGATATTGATGTAGAGTATATTTATATAAAATATTTTAAATAAAAAAAGCACAGTTAACAAAAGGTTTACTTACTATTACAATTAAATGAAAGATATCTAACGATAGGTATCCGAATCTTGCAGTTTATCATCGTGTAGACATAGAAAATGTTAATTTGTTTGATTAATTCATCACAAAGAAAGTATCAAAGTTTTTTAACCATTTTTAAGAAAGGATTAGTTTGTCAGTTCACTTGTATCTTTTATTGTATATTTTATTACTTTAAAACTCCATAATTTATTAAACGATAAGGAAAATTCTTTTTTTTGGTTTAGTTGAGAAGTATACTATATAAGGTTCTTGGTGTAAGGACAGACGTTAAAAAAAACTACCCCAAGATAGGGGTAGCGACAGATATTTTCAGGAAAATAGATCAATCTTGATAGTAGAAATTTTCTGTAATACTTATTATAAACGTGCCCCAAAAGTATGCATTGAGTAATTTTCATTTAAAAAACCATGGAGACAATACGTATAAAACATTCAGCTTAGTTTTTGCTTACCAAATCAAAAAATATTTTGACAGCCGATAAACGCGCAGACAGATCACGAAATAGTTGACCGCTTTCTAATTTTCTTCACGATTTTTTGATAAAATTAAATACAAAAAATGTATATAGGTATATTTGTCACTGACGTGAGAATCGTCTTGATTAGTTTGTTTACGGTTGTATTTGGTTTAGAGGATTGTTTTTATTCTGTGTTTGGGCAATAACAACTGAAATATGGGCAAATAAAGATTGAAGGACATACTTAAAAATTAAATGAGTTTTATTTATGTGTATTAATTTTTCAGTTTGAAATACTTTCCTGTAATATTGTATTGTACTGTCAAGTTTCGTAAAAGTAAGAAAACGTTTTTATAAACTACAATGCCAATAAATAAGTAATTAATATTATAGTATAAAAACATAAAAAAATACCATTTCTGTTTAATATGAATTAACAATTAAATTTAAAAAAAAAGGATTCTAGCAAAATCTGTGATGCGACAGCTTAAATCACACATCTGTCCCTCTAGTGAACATAAATCAATGATCGTAGTAAGAATTGACATTCTCAATAATCTGTTAGTATTTTAACGATTTCGATGCCGTTGTTTGATTTAATCAAAAGATTCTAACACATTGAAACATATATAGATCAAGACAAGTCGAGCTATACTAAAGGGTTTAAAAAGAAATGTTTGCCGCAATTCTAAAACAGTAAAAACTAGCTAGGTAGGCCAAAACCAATGACGAGCAGGATTTCAAGTTCAATGTGTGCCGTGGCTGTAGGTCGCGGTGACCGACCGGTGGAAAGCTGCTTTTACTCTCACAACACCCGTCTATTGTACCAATAGACTACTCTGTGGTCCCCAAATCGTTTTCCGTCATAATCAAAAGAATGATTATATTACTTGAAATACAGGAAATAACTTCATTTATCGCTTCTAGTATGAGAAAAATTTCAAAGACATGTGGTTCTAATCGATAGAAGAATGATTGAAAAGTAACGTTAAGTGTATAGGCACAACATGGATATTGTATAGGTACCCTGATAAGTTATTATTGATAAAGTAACGATTTTTCGATTGCAGTTAATATTTGTGAACCAAACTATGATGAACGAGAGGGCGAGTTACTAGTATGATATGAAACTTTTGTCTGAAAATTTGTAACAAGAAATTTAAACATTAATCCCTTCAACACTTTTTTACTTATTATGTACTATTTTGTTACTATCGCACCTACAGATAAGTGGTTTTATTAATAGGAATTACAATGCGCGGACTTAAGGCTGTTCGAATTGTAAATCAGTCCTTGGGTGATGGAGGAAATTTGTGATATAAACAAATAAAAAAAAGAAAACAACGACGGGTATATTATACAAAATATTTTAAATATACAATACATTTACCAAACTGATATGAATTAAACTGTCTTAAAAAATTATTATAACCTCCTTCCTATTATATTATACAGACTAAAATGTAGATCGCACGGATCCATATAGGCCCTAATGAGACGAACTGAACGTTCGGCCATGCGTCGTTGATCATTCAAAGCACGAAGTGCAGGAAAGTTGTTTACAGTGTTCAAGTACAATGACACCTAGTTAGCTAGGTTCACTAGCTTTTCCACGGTAAAGGCTAAACGGGTAAACGGTGTACGTAAACGGAACTGGCGACGTCCGTCAGCGCACTAGACATGTCCATGTTTGGAGCATCTACCCGCTGACCGTATTAGATTCAATCTCATTGCGTTTCCTATTGACACGCCCTACTGTTTGTTGTTGATTTTAATCTTTAATTGAATACTGATGTGGTTGTCGTCGAGTTGGATTTGATTTGCTGATCTGTTGTTATCTATCCCATATTCAGCATGGGTGTTCTCGCTCACATATCAAAATCAACGGTGACTCCGCGGTAAGAACATATTAATGGTATGTATTAAGATTAATTCAAACAAATTTTAATTGAGTAACTCTTCGTAACTGACGAGTCTTAGAGTACCACCATCCTATTTCGGTGCAAATTGGTAGTGATGTGCAACCAAGTTGTCGGAGGCTTTTTTTGGTGCCCGGAGGACTCCGGCATTCCATAACGACTTCGTCTAACCGTACTGGGCTCTAAAACTCAATGTGTCGTCGAAGTATAGAAGAAGTAAACAAGAGTTTACCACTAGCGGTCACCCATCCAAATGCCGACTGCGCTTGATGTTGCTTGAAGTGGTCAATTAGGATTGACTTAAGCCATCAGACTTTGAGTTCTACTTGTATATATGTCCACCTGAAAAAAGACTATTTGACACTCTTTGATAAATTTACTCTTACCTACTTAGTTTGGTTATTTGTGTTGTGTGTACTTTTAAACATTAAGATTATTACAAATAATATATGTCTCAAAGTCGCACAATATGGTATAACAAGTGGAGCGGCGCTTGAGGCTTGGAAAGTTAATGATTTTAATCGACTCCATCCATTCATAGCACATCACTAGCGCCGCCAACTAACCGCATCGTACGCCTCGCCTGGACGTTTTCACAAAATTGTTGTTACCGAGTTTATTCGAATTAAGTCGAGTGTAATCGATTTTATTACACGCGCTAATAGATTTTCTTGACGGTTTGTGATTAAGATGTAATTGCCCGGTTACATTTAAATAGTGTATTTGCGACGGAACGAAATGTTTCTAAAGAAGTGGTTTCTGTACCAGTTTAATTATATTGACATTATTTGAATGTTTTCAAATAAATTTTGTTTTAAGTGTTTTAAGTTTATATTTCGGGTAACAAAGAGGTTTAACCACCAAAGAGGTGAGAGTAAAAGAGGAGATATGACCATTGATATTTACACATAACCACATAAGGTTTACTTATTTACCTAATACAGGGTTTGGATGTAGGGTTATTCGATCAAGTGTATTTATTATAAAATTCTCGAAACCCAGAATAAATACTTAAGTCATAAAAGTAAAATGAGAGGTTCCTTAATGGAGAGTAACACTGGCCGCCGAGCCAGGAGTTCGATTACCAACCGGGTTTGATCTTTACGTCACTGATAAATGTTTGTTATCAGGTGGTGAGTGTTTGTGATAATCCATTTGCGTATGTCTTGTTACCCGCAACAAGGAATTCTAGTGCAACAGTGTATATGAAAATTTTCTCTACTCACTATTATTTTGTTAAATTTCTTAATTATTACTCATTATTAGATATATTTTATACAAAATAGCCTGATTATTCTGCTCTTATCGAGTTACATAGAGCTAAGTATATTAGTTCTTCCACTCGGTTAGGCCGCCATATTATCGCTCTATTTATTTGTTCTTAATTTCAATTTTTAATTAGCGCGAAAATGCGGTACTAGACATGCTGTTTCCGTCTGTCAAAATGTGACATTGTACAGAGTCACAGAACATAAATGTACTAACGAATTTTTTCCTTGTTTAATGTTCATATTTCAAACAATTTAGCATATTTAATTAATGACGCTTGCAACGCTTATTTCAAATGCTGTGTTCTAAAATTGTTCGAAGATGTCTAGCAAAATACGTATCAAATATATTTTTTAAAGGCAATGGAGACGTTTCGTATTTATGATTTGAGTTGGCCATTTCATTCAAATTGAAAGGTACATTTGAAGCGTTTATTACCGGTATCCATGTTGTTACACGTAACCTAACACCTAAAGATTCACTTATGTTTACCCTATATTAACTGTCATTTTTTGCCTATACAACTGTACGTATGACTACAAAGCCAACAATGAAGTATGAACATTCATATACGTGACACGCGAGCATCGTCATCTCCGTATACTTACAAGAGAAAGCACATTCAGAAAAACTTACCAACGCCATTATGTTAACTAAACATGCATATTTACATATTTCGTGTGTTTGTATGAATTTCTAAAGATCAAGGTTACAGATTTCCAAAATACTTTCTTCTTCCGTTCATCAACTACATATTTTTACTACGATAGCTCTAAATGTACAGATGACATTTATTGCAACTATTACGTCTACACTATTACGTCTTGATAGCATAGTGTTTTGAAAGTTGGTCTGTACTTCTGGGATTCGAATGTCACACGAGAGTTTTGAAAGTTATGTATACATATATCCACGTATTTCACATTTATTATTGTATGCTTCTATGGAGCAAAACATCGTTAATAACCCGAGTGTTCTCTATTGTTTTTAAAGCTACTACTCACTGTTTTAATAAGTATCAATTTAACGTCAGTCACATTTATCAATATAAAAATAACATAACGGATTAAATTCGAGACCTATTATTTCAGTGTTAAACGCCTTGATGAGTCATGTATGTATAATATATAGTGACGTGCGACAGAGTGTGAGTGACATATCCTCCTCTCCCCAAAATGAATCATTATATTAGCTTAGTTTTCTTATAATGGTAAGAAAAAAGAGTTTTATATTTTTGCCATCTACGAAATTAATACGTTGAAATGTTTTAAGTTAACTCCGTTTTTGCATGCATCACGCTACCTTATTTCTAAGTGAGTACGAGTAAAGAAACGCTTTTTTCTCACCATGTGTAATATGAGGAGTACGCCTATAGCCACACCGCGCCTCAACCGCATCGTGAACTGTGAACAAAAAAATATAAATATTACGTTGTGAATGAGAAAATTGCTTATCGCTGTATGGGAAATCATAAACTACACTGATTTTAATTACTTGTTTACAAATAGATAAAATGGTTAACGGGCATGGTTTAACTGTATGAGATAAACATGAAAATTATAAAAACTGTAATAAATAAACTGTATCCTTGAGCATGACACCTGTAATTGTAAGACTAGTAAAAAGGCATCAGCAACGCCACAATTAATTCTAGACAGTAAACTTTACCTTTATCATCTGTAATATTACAAAGTATTATAAACCCGCTCGTGGTATCTATAATTTTAAATTTGCATTGCTTTTGATAACCTATAAAATGAGATTATTGAACAAAGAATGACATGCATGGCGATGAACAAATGATTTTTTTATTAGAAATATTTAGATCTTTTACATTTTTCGAAGGACAGATTACGTCAACTTTTCAGAAAATTCCAGAACAGCTGCATGTAACTCCCAAGAAGGATATTTTCTACTCACAGTTACCGGGAACACTTATTTACTGGAATGTTTAAACATTAAAAATAGGTCCAAACGTTTCCGTCTCTGAATGATATTCATCCAATGTATTAGGTTTCATCATAAAAATATTTTTGTCATGAATTTTAATTTATAATGTGCAAGCTTAGTTTACTCATACGGTATTTTATTATAAATTTTTACACAGGTACCCATGAAAGAGTCATTAATTTTACTACATCGAAAATATAGATTTTACATTCCGATATATGGTATCTTTTTAAATTCATTTTCTTTTGAAATGTAGGAATAATACAGAAACACAAATACATAAAAATACATAAAGTATTTTACGATCTGCACTTATCGATCCTATTCAGTTGTAAGTAAATAATTGGATTAAGTAAGCGATTGTCTTTCTATTATATACTATTTCTAAAAAGATAGTCTAATCAGAAGTAGGATTGAAAAATGATTCATCTAATACTTATACCAACAGCCTTCTTGTACCTAATAGTAAAACTGTAGATGTCAACTTTCTTTTCAATAGTATCGAAGTATTTACATAGACACATAATAGTTATATAAGATATACTGCCACATAATACATTCATTTCTTTAAAATGTTTTTTCTAAATGAGTCTCAATCAATTAAAGCTAAATGTAAAGCGTCTGAAGTTTATTTTTAGTAGCGTACGGCGCGTGTCGAAAGTTCAAACGATTGAGTTTCGTATTGATATATCATTAGAATTAAAAGAAAAGTTCTCGGCACAGCTCGTGTTCCCATCGTTTGACTATGAAGTAATTTGTCTACAAACTTGTGAACATTAAATTGAATAGATATCACCTATCCGCTTTCAGGGATTGAATCACAGAAAAAAAGTGGTGTTGGTTGCAACGGTGGTATTTTAGTAACAAACTGATGTAAAGATATTTATAGGAATATCCAGGGGTGCCGATAAATATCGCACAGAAATCCGGTGACATTATAAGTGGAAGTATATTTGGCATGCCGCCTGAGAATATACTGTGATTTCGCACTCACAATAGCAGTTAAAACCAATTTTGGCTCAATGAATTATCAAACATACATTTAAATAAAAGTTCTATACAGCATCCTGCTGCGTTTAGCTTAACTTACAATTGAATGAAAACGTTGGACTAAGTGCGCTTGTGCCAAGTGGCAAGCTTATGATTATACTCTTAGTTTTAAATATCTATTAAAGAGATAAATTAACTTAATTGTCTTTGATATCAACTAAACAAAGTAGTTCTCTGTTGAAATTGTATAGGTTACGATGTCAAATAAAAATCTGTAAAATAATTTAACTGTAGTAATTAGTTGTTAAAAAGTTTATCATAGACATAAATTGGGCAGGTTACTGACTTCAAACTGACGTGGTTACACGGCTTAAAGAACAAAATACGAGTTTGATTGATTCCTAGAGAACAGCAAATTGTGTGTAATCGACTTAAATCTTGTTGTTTTTATTGTTGTATTGTGTGTAATAATTACAATATTACTTTCAGATATACCCATATTAATTTAATGTGAAGGTCATTGTGTCAACAAGCAGCGCTCCGTTTACCACCAGTCTCAGTTTCAGTATGGCAGTCGTTTGTCATTCGAAGACAAAGCTTATGTTCATTGAATAAAATTCATGGACCATTGTCTTCCTCTCCCATGATGAACCTACTTTGTAATAACGTACTAGTAGTTTCCCACACCCACGAGATAGATAACTCTTATTTTATTGCAGAATACCACATATAGTCGTACATAAAAACAGTACTTAGTATTATGAATAGTTTTATAACAATACACAATTGAATCATTACAAAAAACCAACACCCCAAAAAATAAATAAAGTATCTGTCACGACCGAAAATCGATCATGCAGACCTTCGCACGGCTCTGTACTATGTATATACTGCAGTTTATAATAATTTAATACTAATATTCTAATTAGTCTATACTAATTCAAAAATAGTAATTATTTTTATTTTTACATATATTTAGTGGAGAATAATATGCATGATAAATATCGATAAAAAAATTACTCATTTCATTGAGTGATAGTTCTAAGATCGGACTCGTAACTCATCTTCGCTTCGCTTCGAGATAAATAATAAATAAACGTTTACACACTCACACCCCCGCACTAAGATTCCCTGTGTTGCGGGTGGCATGGACATACACATATATGACATCACAAACACCCATGACCCGAGACATTTATCTGTCACATAAATGTCTGCCACGGTCGGGAATCGAACCCGGGACACCTCGCTCGGCAGGAAAGATCACTACCAACTGGGCTATGGGGTCGTCATAAGATAAACGACACTGACAAGTAAGAGCACACGAAGCACTTTTTATCGGACATTTTACAATTTTTTTATTTTTATACCACATAATCAAATCTTCCTCGTGAATCATTCTAGCTATTGATAAAAATAACGTGTAAATAAGACATACAAAGAACGAAGCAGTTTTTGCTCGTATTGTACAAAATATCTTTCATCGTCACAAGTATCCTACACCTCATACAAATGACATCCATTGTTTCATTTCAATGTAGACATCTCGTAAATAATGAGGCGCATTAGAAACTAAAGTTCAGAGGTCAACAGGTCTTAAAGATAAGGCGAAGAGCGTGTATTTATACCCTCCTGGCTTCGAAAGGAAAAGATACGAATGTGTTTTCGAAGACTTTCTTCGTACAAGATTAATCTACCGAATGATTCATATGTCAAAGTAATCGGTCGTTAAGGTAACAGATACCAACTCTGTTAGTCCTATATAATTTAAATAACAAATATTGTGTAAGTTAAATAATTAATATTGTCTATCATATCGTGCTTAATATATGAACTTGAATACTGAATGTCTAAAAAATTTTACACGTAAACTTTTTTTTCCAATAAACAGATTTTAAGGTTATCGCAAACAAACACAAAGTTGATATTGAATACTATATTCAATATAGCAGTGATATTACAATTCATAGGTCTTTAGGTCGCTGGTTTAAATACGGCTTGAAGGATCAAAAATTATGTACGGGTTGCAAGGATGATAAAAGAAACTTACACACTACACTAAATTTATTCAGATAAAATTAATATACATACATTAGCGCGTTAAGGTGTAAGCGTTGCCCTTTTGCTTTATAAAGCCTACATAAGTATATGTACGGTGTCCCATACAAAGTTTAATGATAATTACAGTGTACCGAACCTCAAACATTGGTTTACTTACATAACTATTTAAAATTATTGTGGTCTTTGACCCAATATCACTTTTGATCCGGTCTTGATTAACCGACTTCACAACAAGTCCAAGTATTGGGTTTCCATTTCGACATCGTTATTGACTGCTATTAATAAATCAAGTTGTAAAATGCGGAGGTTAATTATCCCTGGCGTAAAACTTTTTAAATCTGTGTTCATACAGAATTGAAAATGAATCATAAAACATCTTAGTTTCAGTTTGCTATCATCAAAATCCTTAAATGATAAACCAAGAAAAAAAAAACAAAAAAAAAACAGTTGTTTTTTTATAATATAATCAACTGTAACTTTTAATTCAATCGAATAACATTCCATTTGAACCATCTTTCTAACGAGCGTTTGCATCGTTTTCAAGAGATATTTTCGGGATAATTTCAGCCCTTAGAACTTGCGTATTATTTAAAATTCGGAAGGAGTTGTTAATTATTTTGAACATGTTCGTATTAACTGGGATTCATACTTTTACGACTACTCACAGGAATTCGATTTCATATGTTCCAGCGGCAACTACAAGAACGTTCAATTCTAATTAACGCAAGTAAAAATTCCATTCCATCAACATTTGAATCAGAACCGAAAACCGTCAACCGCTGCCAATCTTAATTGGCAGGAGTTGAAAAGTCGAAAGTAAAGACGTGGGCACACGGTCGCTTTTAATCACCGATACACCGAACATTTTGGGCGTTCCCGTCAAACGGGTTGGTTTGGAAGCGGGTCGTGGGACCACCGGGAGAAAGTATTGGTAAGTGTCCAACTGCCGGAACTCTTTGTACTGACCACTTTGGAGTTTTTGCGGTATATTTCGCTGGCAAATATGCGGTCGATGGTGCCTGCCCATTGTATAATTGCTGGGTGCGGTGGCTCGTGCTTTATTATGATGTCTTGTTGGATTCAGAGATGCTATTCGTGGTAAATGTATGGTCTGAATCAATTTTACGCTGTCAGAAAGCCGTAAAGGTCGGAATTTGATTCTGGATTTCATTTTAAATATACTCAATCAGTATCAGATATCTGATTCGTAAGTTTTGAAGTGTCCGGTCAATATTATTGGTGTATTAAAATCTTACATCACTTCTCGTATATGTCCTAGATGCCTAGCTTATACAGTCTATCTTGAATAGTTCATGTAGTACACAAAACACGTCTATGATATTAGTATTTAATTTCTTGATTTAAATATATATTGTTTGAAATTTAATATAGATATTACTTTGGTATATACTACTATATAATTACTTACTAATTATAATATTTAATTGGTAAATTGACTTATAATTACGAAAATAATAAAGGGTCAATGGAAGGATCAATGGATCTCTTGAAAATCCTGAGTTAAGAGAGAATAATCGGTTTTAAAACTCTCCCTATTGGCTACTACTCCGCCATAGAAGAGAAAATACAATTTGAGCTTTTTAAATTTATTAGTAGATTTCAATACATACCAATCCTTTAAAATTTCCCGGGAACCTTTTTCTATAATCATGTAACTTCCCTCATTCACAAGATTTAACACCCACGTTCATTGCCTGGTTTGAATCAACAATAACTTCAACATCACATGATGCATAACACCTCATAATCAAATGCGCATACTTCACCGAATATAGCGTGAGCCCGTGAAGATTGCGCGAAGAAATGAAAAAGTGAGGATCTTTTACGATTACGACACGCGTTCGTGACAGATTCGTTGCGGTATTATTGACCTTGAACTGAAAGTTATGATCTTTATCAGGATTATGAAATTACAGCATATACTGGTACATTCGCTGACAATTTTTAGTTTTAATTCTTTTTAAAGTTACACCGGAGACTTCTGATTTTAAATTTTGAATTCTGATTCACAATTGTCTGTCGTGAGCGGCGGGATTAACATCACGTGGGTAGTATGAGGTCGTGTACACACGTACCACAACCATATCAAAGCCTAATCAGTCTCAGCATAAAATATCTAAAGACGCGCAATTTTCTGCGAAAATGTATACCTTTATTCACATGAATCACATTTTGTAATTCACCTCAACCACGTGGAAGAGACCGACGACTACATCACAGTTGCAACACAACTAGGAAAGTAAAGCATATACGTACATTTAAATCGTGATACATTTATATAGAAATCTCTTATATAAAAGTATTGTGTCAATGACTTGCGATTAACGCAACGCAAATTTGACCGAGTGAAAAAACATGGGGTGCTGTCGAAGGATGGATGACTGCCAGTAGCAAAATTTGTTGTAAGAAATCAGAATTTTTGACTTATGAATTGTTCACTAAACCCTTCGTACTGGACCACCGTGGTAGGGTACGCGTACGTTCCAGGCAAGTTTGGAGAGATTCCTGCAGCGGGTTAATAATGTTTTGAAAGCAAAAAAATAATGTCAATTATTTTAAACGTTACACAGTATTTTGAACGGTGTTTTATATCATTAAGCTTCCAAATCCTTAAATATGGTTAAGGTGTTATTGAACTTCAAGTTATTATTAAAGTTACCTCTAAACGTTGCGGTTACATTATTTGGGAATCGAAATCCAACCACACGGCTGCCATCCAATTAGTAACAAACGTACGTATTTCTGTTAATAAGAGTATCAAAGCGCAGTCGTGTGTAAAAGTATTCAATAAACTGGTCAAATACGAATCGAATCCGCGTGGAATATTATGTTTCTGTGCTTGAAATATGTTTATGAATATTTTTCGTTTTCTAGGGCAATTTTTAAGTGTACGTAATTGACAAAATTAAAATCGATTAAAAAGCAATTAATTGACGTAATAGACGATTATTATAGTGTTTATTACTGGTAGGTAGACTACTAGGTATTATGGTTTTATATAATTATTACTAGTAGTAGTACGAGTATAATATTGGGTTAGGATAGAAGTGAAGAAAATTGTACATTTTTATAACAATTACCTTGTTCTGCAAATAAACAATTTTTATTTGTTTTAATATTTATGTATGTATATAAGTTTATGTATGTTAAAGCTCTACATATCGCAGAAGATCGAAATACATAGATGAATGTCGATCATAAATAAGAGGGTCCATTCGATCATTCACAGAACAGTACATGATTTTCAGCATTGGCGAATTGACTGAAGAGGGAAGAGGGGGATAGTCATTGTGTCACCAATCTCTATGTGTTCCAGATTCAATTTTATCCTTCCAGTATATTCGAAGAAAATCACCTGTGACAGACAGTGACAGAGAACTTATGAAAGTTCGATTTTTCTTATGGAATCCTAAAAGTAACTTCGTTTCTCTATAGAATTAACAAATTCATAAGCCGGCGGGGCAAAGTCGCAGAAGTTACTTTCACTGCGGAGTTGACCTGGATCAAAAAAGAAAGAAAAGAAAAGAAAGAAAGATTTTCTAACCCTTTAATGAAAAAAACTGTATTGTCAGGGTTATGATTAAATCTGAAATAAAATTTTGACAATAGTATGTATTTACCTATTGAAAATACCAGCATCTGAATGTAACAGCTTTGTAGATATGCTCCAATAGATGCAAGTTATTTAATTTTGTTCATTGATTGAGATGTTATAGTTCTTGTTGGGGCAGTTAAGCACGGATTTTTAATGCTGCCACTGGTTTTTTTTTAGTGAATTGTTTTTTTTCAATTGCCACTTGGAATGTTATTCATTTCATTGTTTGTTTTATTAAACGTATAGTATTTAATGTTAATTAAGAGTAAGATACGACGTAACAATTATACATTTACAATACATTTTTACTCACCTCGTTTATTTACAACTGTTATGTTTACAAATAATAATAATCTCTTAACTGTAACTTTTAGTGACGATGAGATGGATTACGTACAAAGACCCAAATTTCAATAAAATAATCGTTTAAACATAAATGGTATATTTTATGTTTACAACTCTCAGGTCAGTTGGAAGTCTATGTATGCCTCCCGAGCGTCAGCTCCTGGGTTCGATTTCCAGTAGCAGCAATTTGATATACATTACAAAAATTCACGTACATATTATCATGACTTTAACTTACGTAACGTACTTTACGTAAATATGTACATATTATATAACGTACCCAGAATAACGTGCTTGTCAAATCGTAAAACATTTTTCCAAATAATTGCCGCGGTTCCAGAGAATACTCTCCGCATGCACACAAATTCACAGAATTCACACTCTCTTTATCAAAATCCCTAGAAATTTAAACTGATTGTTCTGAAAATTACTACGCACAACAGCCAAAGTAGGAGTTATTTAATTTTTTTATGGATGTGTGTAAGAAGTGTGTGGGTCTGCAAAAAATTTCGAGTTTTTATTTGATGTTCAATTTAATCTCGGTTAGATTTCCTATGTGCACACATTGACATGCAAATGTATGGACAAGATTAATACTAGTTATTCCATTTAAGACTCGACAGGACGCAAACAATGTTGTCAATAGCTACTCGCACATGTATATCGACAACTGTGACTTGAGAGTGCGTTGCCCCGCGTTGAGAGTAAAAGTACCCAGCAAATGCGCTAAACAGATCGCCAACTCTGTGGCCTGACCAGTAGAGAAGGTTAAACAATTTTCAATTCAGAATACAACAATTCACAGCTTACAATACAATAAGTACATAGAACACATTCTTTAACGTGTGGTAGCATAATTATGATGTCAATGCACTCTATTAATGCAACACTGGTCGATCGTAATGAAATGACACGCGCATTGCATTACATATGTTTTAACAAATAAATTTAGTATGAAATAAAATCTCGTGCGCATCGTTCGTATGTTCCCTTCATCCACTTCATTTGAAAATCAACAATACCAACTACTTAGTCACACCGTAACACGCATCCCCTCATATTGGTGAAACAAATATATGGTATTCATCCATATTTAAAGCTTTAAATAAATCGTTTGGATTACGATCTTTAATACGTACGAATATATAGTTATATGCACTATTTCAAGAGTACGAACACAACAACAACAATAACAACAGCTATAAGAAAACCTAACAAACAACTTGAGTAGCAAATCGTATGGCAAATCCTAGCTTAACCTAAACCTAGACTTACTTAGTAATCAGACAGTGAAGGCCAGTAAATAAAACATCTAAATATTTCATCTTTTAAAAGGCAACTTCAAACATTTTAATCCAAATTTTAATTTTATTTCAATTTAAGTACTATATTTATACCTTTTTTTTATCTTTATTTTTAGTGTGATAAATAAAAACAATGACCTCCTTCAATCAACGAAATTTTCATAAAATAAACTGGGCATTAATCGAGTAGCAGCTTCAATTTACAGCCGTTAATGATAGCAGAAATAAGAACAAGTTTAAGTATGTGTCTTCAGTAGAAAAAAAGAAATTTATCTTCCAGATACATTTTCTGCCTACTCTATAAATGTTGAACGTACAGATATAATCGAAATGTAATAATGTCGAAAATAGAAAGGTTTATAGATCTTAATCTAATTATGGTCTCGTGATTCCGTGAACTATTTCAACTGTCTAATACAACAGTCGTTTATCAGACAGTAAGTGATATACATTTAATTAATTAAATACAAAATTATTTATATTATTCATTAGAGATTAAAAGAAAAGAGGGAATAATGGGGAACCTGGTGCAAAGAGCAGAAAATAATTGACAAGTCTTTCACAACCATTTTGGCTAAAAAATAAAAAAGAATGACTGTAATTGTTAATTTAATTAATTTGATTGCATCAATCCACAAAACAATATTTTTTTAATATTAATAGCTGACAGACGAGCAGATGAGCCACCTGGTGGTAAGTGGTCACCGTCGCCCATGGACATCGGCAAGACTAAAGGTATCACTGATGCGTTGTCGGCCAGGAAATGAAAAGAAGATAAGAAATATAGAACTGGCTTTCAAGCCAAATAGTCAATGGTCGTTCGATAGTTTTTGTGAGAACACGAGGCATAAATATTATATCTTTATACCTTTTTAATTGTTTGTGTTTTAATACGCGTGTATAAATTGGCCTAAAGATCACGTTCGGCTTTAAACACACACAGGTTAAGCTAATAAAAAACTTAAAATACAAATATTAGATAAAACAGCCCAACAGACAACAAATAGAAAAGAAAACGAAATTGTAACAAAAGCAAATAACAAACTTGAACAAAACCACTCTCTTCTTTATTTACACTTTCACTGCAGGATGTCGAGGACATTCTACGGGTCGTGTCACGTTTCGACAGAGATGGAAATATACTTTGGAGACATACATACGTGAAAAAGCAGTATGTCACGAGTCACGATATACACACCGAGAATAACTCGAACATGTTCAACCGCAGGTTCTAATTAACAGATCTTCAGTTCGTGACAGCCGCAAGCGGTATATACTAAGTCAATAACTCTTCACTAAATTCGACTGTTGAAAATGTTTAAAGTTGATACTAAAAAATACTGTGTTAGTTCTATGATTGCTATGAAGTGTGAATGTTTTTAAATGTCAATAAGATGTAACTGTGTACAAACTTTCTTTATTATATTTGAGCTGTTTGTCAAATCAAAGATGTTTTCTTTATGCGCATTAGAAATGCTCTGCATTTTTTTTATTAATCATGTGTTTTTTCTTAAAACCAACCTATTACAAATCGTACCCGTTTCTTCAGAACTCATAGATGTACTACTACTTTCTTCCAACTGAATAATATTAAAGGTCAGACATCATTATAACATAAAATCTTGTTTCGGCAATGAAAGATATCGTCAGATTTATATAAAATACATTTTTTCTTCATAATGTTTTCAAAGATTTTTAATTTTTAATTTAGGTTAGCCATTAACCCGTCCGATCTGCACTAAAGCTGCATGGTGGAGCACGCCATTTTACCTGGACACATACGAGAGCCTTGGTCTGTAGCGGTAGCTAACGGGTTTAAATTAAGTATATTATCCACATACAAACTACTTCAAAATTTAATCGATAATACTACTCAATTTAAACATATTACTTGTCTTATTTATTTATGTTGTGCCCGTAATTGACAGGACAAAATGTGAATGATATAAAATTTAGAAAAGTCCGCCGGGTAAATTGGAAGCTTAGATCGGATTATTTTATAAAATTACAATACAGTTTTCTCTTCGATAAACATTCGGTTGTATAAATACATTCTCGACGAAATTATTACTTTTTAATTTTCTATTATGTGTATTATACATAATTACTCATATATTTATACTATAAGTAGCACACTCTAATAATAATATATAAAGTAGCATACATTGATAATAATATGTAGTCATTTATTCTTTTTTAATTCTTATTTGTATTTAAAACAACAATAATATTATTACCTCTATTTGATAGCCTACAAGCACGGGTGCGGTAGTTTTACACTTCGGGCGCTGTTCTCCTTCGTGAATGATACTGGGTAGTTACGTAGGAATTTACCTAAAATATATATAACTTTGCATCCGGCGTCCTGTAATCCAATGTAGTGTTAGTTCTCAAATTTGATTTACATCACAATGTTTGTTTTTTTTTTTCTCTTTTTTTTTCATAATTATAATATCGATATGCACTCACCAAGGAAAAACACATTTTTTGTTCTCTCTTTCTGTATTTTATTAATTACAACTAAAGCCGCGCACCAGTCTGGCCGAGCTGCCTCTTTCAACTAAGGGGCGAGCTGTAAACCAGCGCCACGTTTGGACCTGTAGGTACTTACGAGTTACTACTGAGCCGTTCGTGGCATATGCTGAGCTTCGCTCCTTTTCGCAGTTGTTCTTCCTTTTTTTTTTCTCTTTTATGTTGTGTTTAGATTATTATTATTATTACTATTACTATTCTTTGTAAGTTAATTTTATTCTTTTTTTTATGTTTTAATGTTTGCTTTGTTTGTTTTACATTACTTGTCAAGTTAAAAAAAAAACTGCGAATAAATATTATCTCTTTCTTTTTTTCTCAAATGATTGACTGGATAAACAGACATGGCAAATAAATGCTAAACGCATTTTTTACTATTTATACCCTTGCGAAGCACGGGCGCTGATAAGTAATAAAATACAATAATTTTATTTTTATTAAAACAATTTTAACAATTTGGATAAATAATACATATAAATAAAAATACTGTGTAACTGGTACTCTTACAAACAAATACCAAATAAAACTCGTGTAAAATTGGATACATAATTATAACATTTAAATTAGAAATTAGCGAATAAAATTTTTTTTAAACATTTACTGCAATTCAAAACTAATAAACTCAGAAAAAATAATTCAGAACATCTACATCACGAGATGACATTCATCATTCATTCATTCATTGAAGAATTACGTACCGTTGAATCGTATCATCCCGATTCCCATATCACTGCATCGTTATTTGATTCACACGGAATCCTAGGAACTAACAGACGCTAATTACCTAGACAATACTGGCACACGCGGCTTGGGAAACCTCGTAAACCTACATAAACAGACCTGTTGGCACAAATAAGTATCGTCTCCGTATAAAAAGCACGTGGCTTGTTGAGCTTCCACGTATTGATTGTGTTTAATTGATGCGATAGTTTGAATGTTTGATGTATTGGAAACAAAATTCGTGAGATGTGACGGTATGATGGTGCAGAAAAAGAAAAATCATAATCGAGTTCTTTTATAAATATCTAATGGATTTTAAAGGCGTGGTCTTCTGATGTTCCGTTTTGAAATTCTTAGAATATTCAAAAATGGAAAACTAGGATAAGAGTTTGCTTAAATTACTTTAAAAAATTTAAATGGTTCTTAAGGAAAACTGGCACTCAATTTTTCTTAGCGTGATTTCTTTTAATAATATAATATAAAGTCTTTAAAGTTAAACTCTACCGCCCTTTACTTGTAATACTTTTGGTTTGACTAGGGATTTGCTGCCGGTTATTTGACGATCATGTATCTCAGACAAATAGATTTATGACTGTGGAACAATCGTTCAATTATTTACTTGACGCAGTCATTTCGAAAACCCCTCACGGTAGGCTTGTAATTAAATAAAGATTTTAATTCAACCTGAACTTTAAAACATCCACAGTTACATAAGGAATTAAGCTTAACAATGTTAAAACACACACACACACACACACACACACACACACACACATTTATTAACTTGCTCTGTGCGGTGTTGTTAAAAGATATTTCAAGTTGACAGTCACACAATTAGGTGTCAGTAATGAGATCATTAACAACGAAGTCCCGACAACAAACATTTATTCAGCCACATGAATGTCTAACCCAATCGGGTATCGACTCCGTTGTTCCGCAAACAGAATCACTTCCACAATATACCAGCAGTACATTTTTAATTTGTTTAATGTCTTACATTCCTTTATCAATCGCTTTCTAGGTCGTTCACGTAAAGCAATTTTAGTATTCGAAATATTCACACAGTAACCACAGCGAACAAGCGCCAAAAACAATAAAAATAATAGTAAATAAAACCGTGGTAACATCACTATGCAAATGGGTGCTCTGTCTACAGCGGTCGAAATAAATCAGCGATTCAATCAACAGTGAGCGGTAAGTAAGAGTATTCAAAAACGAAAGTAGAATCTGTCTAAAATCGGCATCGCCGAAACACCGGCTCGAGATTGTGGTCACTCGGTCGGTAACTTTCACCGACTAATTAACGATTCGATGTATCGAAGTGTAGTATCAATGTTAATATCGATTTTTACTAGTTTCTATCTAAATAAAAAACCAATAGTTAACTTATTTAATTCAATGACTTCTATTATCATTTACATAACTGTACCCTAAAATATACATATAATTTGATAACTTCATAATAATAATATTTATGATTTTAAACATAACTTTTACAGTGACTTTTACAGTGATACGGTTATTTAAGATAATCAATGCAAGTGGGTGGAAATATAGGCTTGCTAAAATGAATTATTACATAAATGCGTGGATAATAACAGACTTTTCTAATCGTGCTCAATATTACCATTTCAATGATTATCAACTTGAGAATGGTTTACGGTAGCTATGGATCTAAAATCCTAATGGCTAGCTAGACTTAGCCCCAAGTGGATCTAATTCCCGTTTCTTGGACAAATAAAATACTATACAGAATAGACATACATATAGAAGTAAATTTCCAGTCAAGGTCCAAAATTGACGCGATGATACTATGCAAAAATACTGTAACAATTATTTCATTTTATATGTTTTAATATTATTGAATTAAACGGATGTTCACGTGGTAGTTTAATCTTGTTTGACCATCTTGTATCGGACCATACGAGGTCATTTCTCAAGAGCCCTGCGCGACGAAAGTGTTTAAAAAAGTAGTGACTGTTATTTTATTTCTATGTTTAATAAAATATTATTTATTTAGAAATCTGACTACAAGATTTTTCAAAAAGAATATAAAAATATTATTATTTTTATTAAGTTATGATTTTATGGTTTTGTTATCAAAAAAAATTACATTGTAAAATCGATAAGTGCATTCACATCACTACCAAAAGCTCGCGCACCGCCCATACGCAGCACGACCGGTAATCGATTCGGGCATCGGGTAATCGGTCGGGCGGACACCGTACACGTGAATGAATCGATGTTAATTGCCTTAATCGTGAAATAAACGGATTGTATCAATTATCCTTAGTGTTACAAGTGTTATAACAATAACATAAAATATTATGTGCGACGATTAATGATGTTTTATTTTAAAATATAAAAATAATATTGTATTTACAATTTACAGACCAATTTACGTAAAGCATTAATTATAACACTTTCAAAATGTGATAATTTATTCAGTTCATTAGAAATTTAAACGCTAAAAAATAACCAAAAACTATAATCATAGAGTTTAGAGATAATACAATCATTCTCATAAAAAAAAATACATAAATTACTGCACAATTAAAAAAATTGCATTTTGTTTCACATTGCTAACGATAAGACTATACAAATATAAGTACAAATACAACTTACATCAGCTTTTCGCTTGGGATTTCGACATTTAATTTCTTATACATATGTTGCAAGCAGACAAATAATCAAACGGGCCATTTGATGAGTAGTGGTCATGATGGATCATATCTCTAACTTATATAGTTTAAGTAACACTTCAATACTGTAACCAAAAAAATTTGCAAAGGACTAGAATAGCTTGTTTGCGTCGGTGTTCCGGCTACGTATGATTCCATCAGTTCAGTTCAGTGACAACAGTTATTTCAGTGTTGGGTTAAGAATGACCAAAAGCATCGTCATTAGGATTTCGTGAAAAGCTTATAAAAGGTAAAAATATGCTTTATTCATAACCCTTTTACAAGCAGTTGTAGGTTTGAACTTGCTTTTGACAAGCGCGAGACGCGATTTCGAATCCAGCAGGCACCTCTGTTTTTGCAAATAATAGTTTCATTTTGTGTGTAAGAAAATAATAATTTAATTTTGATCGGTGAAGCAAAATGTCGTAAATAACATTGTTTACAAAAGAGATCTCCACAATGTTTTCAAAGTTTTTACTTCACCAGCGACACGACTTTTATCCTTTATTATAAATAATGTGGACACTCAAACCCTAGAACGGACAGTATTGCTGTGCTAAATAATAAATCCTGTTGAACTTTCATTCTATACCCAGTCGATTTAAAATAACAATGTTCCCGAACCGGTTGCTTCCTCCGCTTTCATTAAAATAAAATCATTAAATGAGAGCACTCTTGTTTCTCACCCTGTCACAATTGGGTGAAACTTTTAAAGTTCCATACAAAATACTGTGTGAACCTGTCCGAGGCGATGAGCAAACAAAAGATCGTTTGTATAATATCAATTAACGTATGAATAGATGGTGTGGCTTTTCTCTTTCACGACAGCATTGAGCATCTCGTTGTGATTGCTGAAAGGAATCTTAATTCTAATACACTTAAAGGATTATTTTATGACTAGACCAAATCGTCTTGTTTTGAGATGATAAGCAACCAAAGCAATGTCATTTACGAGATCCTTATCAAAATGAATAAACATAAAGAAACGTCGAAATTAATTTCTTTCCAAAAAATCCGCTCTGTAAGTATACCTGTCGAGCTAAATTAAACTAATCTAGATCAATTTCATCTTTATTACAACTTTCCTCTAAGAATGAGGGGTTAACGCCATAGCCTCATACACTGGCTAAGTGCGGGTTGGAAGACTTCACGTTACTTTGAGAACATTATAGAGACCTGTTAGGTATGCAGGTTTCCTCCCGATGTTTATCTTCACCGAAATGAGTGATAATTGATACGTACATCATTTTAAAAATATTTATTTGCATGCAGAATTTGAAATCGTCTTCCGTACGCGAGACCTACGTTCAAATCACTAGGCTATCACTGCTTCAATCAATTTGTTCTAATTAATCTACTTCTATTATATTTAAAAGTAAAGAACGTTATTTCTCTTATTTAGACCTTGTTGGTTTAAATCAAGATTAAAATTGTTTTATTTAATAAACTGGAAAATGGTCTATTTGCTTCATTATACACTAAGTACTCTGACCAGACATGATCAGAGCTGAAATATATAACCTCATTCTGAATTTCAGAAGTTACCACTAACTTAATTTGCTAACTGAAATATTAATTCTATAAATTTTATGTTTTCTTTCAGTTGTAATGATTTGCAACTTATTTATTTAAGACTACGAAGTATAGACACCAGTGAAATGGGTATTTAAGCGAGGTAAAGCGATGAATGGTAAAAATACTAGTAAAACGAATATTGTAATTTATATTTAATTACAGTTTAGCAAACTATGAATAAACTCTTAACAATAACAACTATTTTTTTTAAAAACTTAATACAATACTACTACTTACTATTGTAACAGTCGTGTAGTACAAAATCTAATAGTAGATACATGTATTTTGAATACACATTCATGTTTACATTACACGTATCAAAGCACAGTCCCAACGACAACTCTTTATTAACGTTTAAAGCAAGCGCGACCTACACGAACGTGATCAAGTATTACTTTAGACAATCAGCACAACTCAATCGAAACGCCTGTTTCAAATTCGCATCCACTCCATTTGTTATGATTGACGTGAAACAATTGACAGTTGCGGCGAACGGTGCTATGTGAAGAGCCGAAGTTTTCTTAGTATTTTTTACGATGTTTCTTCTACGCCTTTCTAGTATCCGATCGCCACGGGGGACGTAACAATGGTACGACTTAATTTCATGTTCATTCACTTCAAGTTTCGTTCCCATCACTAATTATTTTTGAAGGTTACCATGACCAAGATCGAATAATATACGACTCTATGCACTGAGCAATAAAGATGTTTGATAGACATTTTTTAAAGTTTAATCACGTTAGTCACACACAGTAGTCGGTCATTAATAATATCTGAAGCTTGAGGTACAGTAAAACTGTATAGGTACTATTCACGTTAATACAAGTTTAAAATCAAACACCTAATCTATAGAATAACGATTATTACAAATCTCCACGACGACGTCTGCATCTCATTTAACTTTCAGTCGCTCAGCGTAAATGCACTAAACAGATTGTAGTTACATACAACCAGACACGCGTACAGTATAATTCATATGCATGCCCCTAGTAATGACAGCAATCTAGCTTTCGCATGACTCATCTTTGAGCGCCATTCTAATGGTCTATGCCACTATCTTCACTTGAATAAAATACATGCATGTTATGCAAGAAAAGGTTTGTTTACAGAGCTTACGAGGGGTACAATTACCTAGTTTGATGATCCTGAGTGACAGGTGTTTGTTTCAAATTTTAAAATATTTCTGCAGTGTCAATAAAATTTTCTGTTAATTAGGCCTCTTGTATAACCGAGATACATACGGAATTGTATGTAAGTAGATAGATACATTTAAAAACAAAGCTGTTATTATGATATAACAAAAAAAAAAACAGTATTATTATAAATAACAATGTGAAGTTGTTTGTTTATTGAACCAGACCTTAATAATACCTAATCCAAGTATATCAATATTTATTTTGTGAAACGGATTTCAAGATTGGTCCTGAGTAATACAGAATCCTATAGTTGCTGGTGTAGTTTACATACTTATTACATCGAATTTTTATCAATATAAAAATATAGAAATGGGTATATATGGACTGTATTCATACGTAATGTTTAATGGTACACATAGACGTTTATTAGCCAACGTACTAAGGTGTTCTAACAAAAATTTATGTACACTTATTTACTGGTCACACTCTTGTGGCATTGACAATGCTTTTCCGCTCAGACTTAGACCAAAACTTCATTTTGAATTTCTCTGTGGGACTTTTAAATGTCCTGCTAAATCTAATACGAGAAATTAGTCTGACATTGTAAAGCGAAGGCCCTAAAAAAATCCATAGGAAATATAAAAAAATTACCTTTGAAAGTGTAACTTAATTTTCTCAATTTTTAAGTAATTGCTCCACGTGTTCCTTAATTGAGTTAAAATTGAAAATAGCTATAGTTTACATCGATATTAAATCTCGGGGTCAGTGTGAAGTAGATTTGGGGTCACTCAGGTAAAATTACACTATAAACTCAAGAGCTGTGCAAATTTTAAATCTTTCAGGCAAAAATACATAGATAGTATACGAATGATCGCTTTTAGATGCATTGATATTTAGAAAAACTTAATACATTTCACATTTGCAGCAATAACACATGAAGTGATTATTCTTCTAAAGACTTAAAAGCAAACAAATACATAGAAAGTACTCCTCAATTAGCAACATAAGCGTAATTACTTACAATGCAAAGATTACAATGAAGATCAAAAGATTAACAACACGTTTTCCGTAAGAAAGAAAACATTCCCACGCTATGAAAATTGATTAACGAACCTCTTTTGCGAACAGATAATTACGCATATTATGTGAATAATTCTTTTGTATACCTACAAGCACGTATGTAAGACATGATTTCGCGCAACTTATGTGAAATTTAATGACACAAACATTAATTAATTAATAACTTATCATATGGCTATTTGAATATAGAGATTTTATTTGCAATGACGCCAATTATACAATGATAGTTGAATAGACATAAACTTAGCATAACTTTAAGCAATAATCTTATACATTTTTACATAAAGCTGTGTAATGTCCAGCAACGATATTAGAAGCTACAAGGAATAAGTTTATTCCTCACTAGTTGCATAAAGCTGTAACGAAATGTACCATCAAAATTAAAATTTAATTCATATGTATTAAATGACTACCAGTTTTCGAAAAAGGTCTATTTCAAAAAAGTTAAATATACTAGTATTCCCGAACAATTTAAAAATTCAACGTATAAAAAGTTGAAGTTTAATAGGCAGCCGTAACGTCAAATTGCATAAAAGAAAAAGTTTTTAATCCCTAAGGCTAATAACTGCTATGGGAGGCGACCAAGACAGTGGCTTGTGCCAACTTTATGTAACGGAATAGCGATACATAATAATAGAACACGATGAAACGGTATCTAAGTAAGATACAACTTAAAAATATGTTTCGCAAACATTATTTATTAAGATTTCATGTATGTGTATGTATTGGATCATCCACGAGAAGTGCAGTTTCTGTACTACCGTCAAACTGTCATACACTTTCATAGAAAATGGATATGTGTAAAAATGTTGATGATATATAATAAAAAGAAATACAAAAGTTATAATTTCAAATCCAATGTAATTCTGAGAACGTTATTTATAAAGCCAGAACACACAAAGGTGTGTCGAACCATCTGTTACGACTGTTATCTGTTACTTTCGCCGGCTATAGAAATGGCAAAATAGTTAAATTGGTCACACCGTGCGAAACCGTTTCCCTTTATTATGCTAACCGATGCCTGAACCTTGACAGATAGCTATATAATTCAATGGAATCATTGACGAGAAGATATAAGCATTTAATTATTATTAATGCGATTTCATGGGTCGACTCTTGCTTAAAAATTATAAATGGTATAAGAAATTGTAAAATGATGCTTATAATAACTACAACGGATAATAACATAATAATAACAAATTAACATAACATTAATAAATCTAGTGACGTTTGTTAGCTCAAGTAAAAAGATTAATAATTCGCATTTCAGTACAAAAAAATCTATTTACGAATAATACAATTAATGAAGAAACAGAAGAAATATTAAACCATAAACAGTCAGCTAGTATAGTTTTCACTACATGATTTGTCTACAGTTTTCTCCGTCTACAACTTAATATTTTTTAGAGGCGGCAAACTTAATATTTTTTTATCGACACCCGAAAACTATTAATAGACAAAGTATGCTTAAATTAGGAATGAAAACACATCACCATTACCAGAGTGAAATGTACTATGTGTTTCCTCAGTGATTCTCACCCAATATTGATCAGAGTTTGACATACAACGAAAATTATTATTATTATTATGTACGACCCCTGCATCAATTTGCGTTAATCGCCAGAACAGCATACTAGAGAAAGCTATAGGCTTTAATCAATTATTAGGCGTTTTAAGTTCAGTTTCATACACAACTTAATCACGTATTATACATATAGTCTACAATAATATTTAAAATTAACCCACTTAATTAATCTCAATCGGACAAAGAATACGTTAGCAACAATGGTACTGTCTAACGAACTCATCCATACAGTTAGAAACAGAGAAGTTTAGACAAAAGATTCAGTCCTGTTCCCGGAATTTTAAAAGCGTTCGGGTACAAGCCTCGAGTAAAATGATAGGCATCGTGCATATTTAATTTTCATATTTGGTTGTAATGTTACTTTGTGTTGATAACCCTGTATAATGACGCTATGTATCGGTGGGAGCACTAGAGTAAGAGCTTGTTGTAAGAATAGGCACTATTAATGGTAATGACTCAGATAAGAAATTATCGTTTCCTAAGGTCTACTACTAAAATTGTCCTTTTGCGCGGATATCCGGATTTTTGGTGATTGTGAACACGTTTCAATCTACACTTAACTGGGAGAGCGAATGTTTCAATTTTGACGTAGTTGGTTATTAAAATAAATTATGGTAATTACAAAACTTTTCCATGTTTAAAGGATATTTACTTAAATACACAAAACGTTCACACGTTCACACATTTACATCTCCGCTCTAAATTTCCTGTGTAGCGAGTGGCAAGAACATACATAATTATAATATCACTATCGCTGACCTGAGAACAAATATTTATCTGTCATATAAATCCGACTGTCTACCTGTCTGTGCAAACGTAAATCGTACCTGAGACCCCTCATTCAGCGGCCAGCGTCACTACCACTGGGCTATGGTGTCGTCATAAAACGTACCTAATTACACTCAGGAAATATTAAAAACTAAAACAATGTAGTATTATCGAAGAAGGGACTGAAATAAGATCAACATTTGGGAGTTAATTACGCCACTTATTTATAAAATTATAATTAATCTATTCTAAATCTGTCTTTAATTCCGATTTTATCAATACCCCGTCCAACATTTGAATAACCTTGGCTTGGTCACAGTACCACCAACGCATCTTTGCATGCACCATTAACTAATAGCCAAGAAATTTATAGAATAAGTATAATTAATCGATTAACGCGCAGATTGTGAACACTGGGGGAAATGCGGTTGCACAAAAACGCACGTGTTCTCGAGTTTCTCCTATTAAACAAACGGTTAACTGACGATTAACGAGATGGACCGCACGTTTCCTGTTAAACGCTGTTTCCTGACGTGCTGAACTAATATGACGTGGATGTGACAGCAACCGATCGGAGAAGATATCTCTTTTTTTGGTTTATGTGTCAACCGGGGCATTACATGGCTGTTTACTGATGTTTGTCGGTAAACTGGCGACGATATGCGTAGCTGCATATATATCGCCGTAAACTCCAGAAGGAGCAAGATGAACGGGAGCTAATCTCGAGCAGAGTCCGGCGGGCTAAGGGCTCCGGTTGCGTTTCGTTGGAGATCCCCGAATTTTGTACATAACGCTGAGGAAGACCACCGGCATTAATGTTTTGAGGTAAAATCCCACATAACCTTAATGCACATAATGTTATGCAATTTACAATCGAAGTAATGTAAAAGCTTATTTTATAATAAATAACCTACTTCTAAATTACATAATAATACTTGAATAAATAATTGTAATTAAAGTAACACTTACATAATTTACATGCTGTTATAATGACCCTTACAAATATGGCGCTCATAACAACAAAACAGACAATGAAATTGCATACAAATATGGTGTGCATTGAACATACGGTCAATGAGTTGTAATTTATGGGTGTGTATGTGATGACAGAATGTCTACTGACGCAAAAGTAATGAAAAAGAACGGAAATATTTGAGGTTCAAATCAAATGTCACTTCTGAAAGCTTCTCTATTGTGGCTATGTAACGAACTTTGATTTGTTCAATGGAGATACTAACAACTGAAACATCTCAATTCAGCGCACAATAAAATAAATGTAAATAAATTTTCATTTTACGAGTCGCACATTTACAAAAGTAGTACATGAGATTGCCTTAAATTAGCCCTACATAAAAAACACTGATATAGCAGACGGTGAAAATCATCGGATCTTCTCGGCAGTGGTCCTTTAAGAGAGGGCCTCGGCAGGACGAGCGAGAGTTAAGGCTCTACAACTGTGATTTTTTTTATGACTTCGAGAGAACCAATCTTACAGAGGAAGGAAGGAAAGGCTTTTATGGAAAAAGCTCATTGAGCATTACGCTGGAAGTGCTACGCGGCACCAATGCGTTCACATGAGATCCCGTTCGCTTAAGAAATACCATCCCCATATGTGTCAAATGTATGCCGCGAGAGTTTTGGTGGGTAAGAATTCAACAAAAATCCGGACCGATATCTAAGAGAGGTCAGGTAGCCTTTGAAGATTTTTCTCCCGCTTGCAGAAAAGATGTTGTTTATATTTGAAGTTAATCACAGTGACCTTTAGCACTACGATTATGATCAATAATAGAAGTGTTTAAGTTACAAAATTATACCGTTTAAGAAGACCCATTCATCTTTGAATTTTAGTAGTTGTGCACCCTGTTGAACAGCGGAAAAGGTAAGACGCCAGACCTCTCTCGTTGTGGGTCACCTGCTCTTTACTACAGTACAATCTCCAACGTACTTATATGGATTATTTACCACTATCCTACTAAATACATGTAATGATTTAATGGTTATCAGTTGTAGAGACACAAAGACAGTTGAAAAGCGTCTTCCTCGTTTGTTTCTTTTGACGCGAGTATACATATATTCGCTTGCGGAGAAAGCTGAAAAACTATTCTCGTAAAAGTGAACGCGCCTTTATTTGCTAAGTTAATAGTATAAAATGTTTGGAACATCTACGCTTATAAGGGTGTGTTGGCATGGGAATTTGTAGTGCTGTGTGGATATTTAATTTTAGTAAAAAAAATTATGCACCTGCAATAAAATCATAGACATGAGATAAAATTTTTTGGTCTTATTAAATATCTATGTGCCTATGATAATATGTTCAGTTATTTCGTCAGATGTATTATTATGCTCATACACTTTTACTTTCATTATAAAGTTACGTACATACCGGGGGAATTAACATATACGAGCAAAATATCACAAAGAACTAACGAATAAAATTAAAATAAAAAATTATGAAGCTACATCGCATTACATGTTTTAGGATCTTACTTGAGTTTTAAAAACTTGTATTAGGAATAATGTATAATTTTTCTTGTTTATACGGAGGGTATTCTCCGGAATCACGGTACCTACTTCAAAAATTGTTTTACGATTTGAAAGATATATTATTCTGTTTCGATTATCATAAATATATGTCTATATATCTTAGAATAACAGCTGTGAAATTTCTGAAAGTCAACTGAAAGTAGGTTAAAATTCAATTAAACATCTAAATATTTTGATTTAAATAACTCGAATTAATGTAGAGAAATTTAAATTCATTAACATAATTGTAGATATGATATAGGAAGTAATAAGACTTAACAAATCATGCAGAACAATCTGGTTCAGATGTCGATATTCTCGGCACAACATGATTGGATTACATTAGATATGCTTATAAGTATTATGTATATAATTCTATTAAAAGTCAATACTAAGGCAATACATTCGATTTATCAGTTCGTAGGCGAAGTATCAACTCTCGACAAAATCATTAGATACTATGAATTTTACAAAATTCATAAATTTATATATATAGTTTTCTTTTTAGCCAAATAACAAAAACAGGACCAACAATAACAACTTTGTCAAGAATTTTTAAGATATTTTAAAACTATTGTAGGTATTCGAACATAACATGCATAGACAAGACATTTTTTTTTTATGTAACTAGTCGACAAACGAGAAAACAAGTCACGTGATGGTAAGTGGTCACCGTGTAATTTTTCACTGTGTGTGTTGCACTACGCAGTTGACCGTTTGTATGAACTAACGAGCAGATGGGTCACGTGGTGGTAAGGGCACCTGTTGCCATCGGCCAAGCGCTTCTGTAGCAGTAGAAGTAACACTGACGCGTTGCAAACGAGAAATAAGACTGACTCCGTTCATTACTCTCTTCAACATTGCAACCGAAAACCTTAACATATCATTTCAGATAGAGGGTACGCTCAACGACTCCCACGTGGAGGGCCCGTTGGCCAGCAGGAGATGAGTTTGGCACTTAAAAATAATATAATCATTTTTGTTAACAAATTTCTTTTAAAATTCAATTATTAATTAAACTTCTTATATTCGAAAGAGTTTTTTCCAATATTATTACTATTCCTTGCACTCTGATTATTATTTATTAACATTATAATATAATATTATAATCTTTCATTTAAATCAATATATTGATATCTTGTCTTATTATTTGTATTTCTTTCAAATATAACCTCCAGTAAAAAAAACTGGGTGCTGAATATATTATGTTTGAACGGTTTTCCGGTCCGAATCTCATGTAGACACCCTGTACAGCGTGCGCGGAATGCGCGCGCATCTGACCCACTCCTACCGATCCGCTCTGAATGTAGACTTATGATTTGTAGCACACATTTTACTTCATGTCGGCACTTTTACCATAATTTTCTTTTTTCATTAAAAATATACTTATTATAATAATCGTGCGTCCCTCGTTAATTTAATCCGCGTGATTTGCAATTGAAATGAGTTTAAAATAATGCACAAGCGGATTGTTAATTAGTATTTTTTACAATGCTATGGTTATGATAATGTAATGCATAGTAAATAACGAACACTTATAATTATAAAAAATGTGTAGGGAGATAAAAAATATTATATCGTTAATTAAATTTAAGTACAGTAATTATGTAAATAATTGTTAAGCTGCTTAATATTTAAATAATTTAAAACGGTTTGTGATTTCTTCTTATTACATTTACATAATAGAAATGTAATTTAATTGTATGCATAATTTACACAAACAATTAACAAACCTTTTACAGATTAACAACTGTAATAACACATACCGTTCAAACTTCCCGCCGCTTACAAAAGTCCCACAACACACACAGTTCGCACAACAACAGGTCCCACAGATAAAAAAAAGTTTAGTGAACGAAACCACGTGCGCGGCAACACGTTTGAATATCGAACGCGGCAATGCGCGCGCGCCAGCTAGCCAGTGACAAGTGGATACTGCGCCTTTGCAGGTGTCAGCCTCCCTCTAACAAGGTCGTGCCCCCCACTTCTCATCGTTTCACCCGGAGAAAGTCTGCCTACATACATACCAAATTTCCGAACTGATTGAATCGGAATTAAAGGCCGTGTGTGATGAATGAAGCGAGAGGTCACCGTCGAAGGTTACTCGTCTGTCGACTGGGAATTTGTCAGATCGCTTGCAACTGTTAACTCACTGTCCAAGTAATATGCCGTTGATATGACGCCTTAAAATTGTATGAAGCAATTAACGTCAACCGCTTTGGACATATACATTATGACTTACGAAATATAATACACAAGTAACCGCCCACACTTCGCTTTGGAAAATACCGCGGGACTTATTGCATTGGTAATAATAAATGTAAATTTCGGATACATTTGAGTTTGGGGTAACTAACATTAACATTGATAGTTACATTTTTTAGTAAGATAAGGTAAGTTTTCAACCACTTTACTGGAAGAAACTAGAAGCATTCGTTGCGATAGCGTTTATTGATGGAGCTGTTAGTGACCAACCCAAATATAATAAATAATATACGACAAGATAAAAGCAATAGTTTACCAAATATAATCATATCGATCGTAACATTTGAATGTACCTACAATATCTTGATAAGTATGCCGACCACTCCCACATGTACGTACTCGTAGGTAAGTACGTTGAAGTATAAGGTACACCATCCTTAGACTTACTAAATCTTTTACTAAATAATAAATAGCACTAAATCTTTTACTATTAGTTCACAATTAGGGCTTTTATTTGTCTGTTAGCTACCACCTTCATTCCCGAACGAACCGTGTAATTTTCTTACCGAGTTTCGTTTGCAGTATCACACAGCCCTTGTAGCACGGTAATTATAGGCAGCGATTTACAGTTTTCTCGAGTTTGGTTAAGATACCATAACACAAGACTCCATTAATAAATTATGCTATACCAAGGCGTTATTTCCATCGACTTGTACTTTATTCATTAACTTTTTCTGGTGAAAGCCAAGTATATATATATATTTATTAATATTTTATTTTCATTACTTTGATATTTCGCTGGCAGGTCAATGGTCGTTATTGTACTGACCAGTATAGCCAAATATGGGTAAAATAGGTTATTTACACCGAAAAGAAAAGGTTATATGGACAGGAAAGTTGACCGAAGTATTATATTTGGGAGCAATTAAACACCGTACCGATATTCAGCTCATATTTTTTTTATCATATTTTATGACATAAGTAATATTTGTGTGTTTCTACGACTAGCGAGGCATTTTATATATTTAACGTAAATGGCTGATAAAAAAAAGATTCATAATCTACCTTATCATAAGTAATTAGCGCCGTCCACATCGGTAATATCTAAAGCATCACTGAAAACAACCGAAAAACAATCCAAGAGTACCATCAGAACTAATGCGGGTGGTTCAAAACCCAGTGACCATCAACAGGAGGGTTTGGCCGTAATTGCCTCCTTTGTTGTCCAATAGGGAGCACCATAAGCAGGGGAAGTTGGCTTGAATTCAAGAATGAAAAGATGCCTGCCCTTAATGACTAACCAAGTCCGTGAATAAAGTTGTATGGTTGTATGGTTAAGTAATTTACAAAAAAAAGTATTAAAATAGTGAATTATAATTATTGAAGAAAATGTCAGCCCAAGCTTTTTTAACTTTCAACAAGATTTGACTGTAGTTTATGGAAAATATTTTCCAAAGAGACTGTTCGAGCGCGAACCGGTTGCCGACTACCAGCCGGGTCGCGGGAGCGCGGGACGCGGAGCGCGGTGTACTACTAAGGACTTCGCTTCTGACCGCCGACGACACTGCGCGCGCGCATCTTTCGTACGGAGTTACTTGCACCGATATCCTTCTTATTATAGTGCTTACAGTCCACTTAACCGTCGTTTTATTGAAGGACACCAACAGAGACTTATATTTTTTTCCCATTCGGTATCCGTACATATGTACATTTCTGAACATACACATTTCCAAAAGCTATCATGTATTTACTTACCCTTTATTGCAAACGGATACCTAATGTAGTTTACAATGAGCGGACTTATGCCTGATGATTTTCTTTACCAGTCAACCCTTGGCGATGGTTACAGATAGCGGTAGCTGCTATAACAAGTTAATTATAAAAATACGTGCAAAATACATATAATAAGTTTTGCGGCGTAGTTTACTGAAATTTGGCAGAGCTGAAGCTTTTCGGATATTTACAGGACTTGGAGAGGAGTACCGCATAATGTAGTTGTAACATGAATGAAAAGCAAACAGCAAAAAAGTTACAAACTGCTTAATTGGCTGACATAGCTTACGTAGCTGAGAATTCGTCGAATTTGAACCAATGTTTCGCGAGGTTATTTCTGTTAGCTTTGTTAATAATAGTGCATTACCAAAATTTAGCATTACGTCGTGAGACGTCTACATTTTACAGTTTAAGTTTGTTTACAGTTTTTAATGAATATCGATGTTGATAAATGTTTACTGATAAATGAGCTTTCACAATTTAAATTCTAGACGTAAACGTGCGGTCCTGTTATCAAATAAGACAAATTTCTTTGCTATTGTTATGTACCCGTAGATTTATATCCAAATCAAAACTACTTCTTTATGGAAATTAAAGTCATCTAAGTGACAAAAATAAGAGCAACTACCCTTACCTAGTTTTGAGAAAAGAGATAACAGAAAGAAAGGATGCTGAGATAAAGTCATTTAAGCTTAAATTTTCCAAGTTTGAAGATTTGATCTCAGTGTATGCTTTCAGCATTATACAATGAGCACCGCAGTGTAAAGAATTCTAATAAACAATAAATAAAATTAATTACAAGTAAATCACGTAGGTCACTACTAAAATACATTCACTGTAATCCACCGTGTGACTCCTCGTTTGAGTATTTTTTACTAGAAATATAAAAGCTTACATACGTGGTAAATAAGCCAGATTTTCTCTAATGTGGACACGTCATATTTACAGTGCATTATTGTTCTGATATTCATTAGTATTCAGAAGCTAAAGAATCATTGAATGTTAAATCATTAAAATGTTTCAATATCGCTGGCGGTACTTACTTAATAATATTTACGACAATGAATTATCAAATTCTCTGCACTTATAAAGTCAAATTGAAGATAATAAATTTAATATCTCGTACTAAAATAGGCAACTTAATTAAGAACGCCTGATGACGTGCGTCAAAAGTTAAATTTGTCGCCTCATTTTGACAAAGACTCAAAGACATTTTGGTATTTTTTTGGCAAAACTGGTACGTTCATACAGTTTAAATATAAGTTTATTCACTTCCACAATAATAATAATAATATATTTCGGTGTTTAATAATCTTAATTAATGTTTAAACTAAACACACCGGCAGAATTAGCGGAACATAAAAAAAAGGAAAATCAAATGTATTTTTTTTCTTAACACTGGCTGGTTACATTACTTTTATTTTATTTATGACTAATTTGAAAATGGCACATTAGCCGACGGTCACTTTTTTCATTCGTTTATTTTAATTTTTCATTCACACATCTCTATCGGTTGCTTCAAAATTGATTTTCCGTTTACGTAAAGTTTTTAATTTTCGTTTGAAAGAAATTGTATTGCAGTTTTCTGAGGATTTTGTGTTTTCTCGCATATTGATCGGTTACGAGCGTAGCTTATGCCTGATTTAACGCTATCACAAATCATTAGGGCAGATGAGATGAGAAGAAATGGTCAATCCTACAGATCGATTGCCACAGGACTTCGTCAATCGTTATCAACGATTCATCGTAGCATCCAACGGTACAGATTGACGAATTCTTTAGTGAGGAGGAGAGGACAAGGCAGAAAGAGGTGTACTTCAAGGAGAGATGACCGTTTTCTACAACTTCAAGTTCGTCGGAACACGAAACTGACGGCGGTGCAAGCCCGAAATGTCTTGGAGGAGCTTCGAGGAGTAAGAGTGAGTGAGCGGACAGTTCGCAGAAGATTCGAAGAAGTCGGTATAGGCTCATTTGTGCCCGCCGAAGCACCAAAACTTGAGAGACACCAACCGCACAAACCGACTGTACTTTGCTCGTGAACATCGTCATTGGAACTTCGACGAGTGGGGACAGGTTCTCTTTACTGATGTGTTTGGGTGTTTTAGGCCTTCGATAGTTCAGTGGTTGGTCGAGCTACGCTGATCCTAAGTTTTTCTGCTTAGTTGGCGAGCATAAGCATTACCCTCCGATACAGTACAAGAAATCCACTCACCTTGGCTGGAGACTGGAGCTGGCGTACTCGTCGGCCTTTGTTGCTTGTGATGCTCACTCTGTACTTCTTCACTGTCGTCTTCTAAATCCTCAATCGATACCGTGAGAAGCCGATAATAAGAACGTGTCAACCGCCCGCGAAACTGACCGTATGACGAGTAAACCGGAAGGCGTGGGGTCCTATTTACGACTGACCGGTGGGCTGCGCCCGCGCATCTCGCTCACAGCCCGCCAACCGTGGATTTTGCGGACACCCTCATACCGCATCAGAAAGGCAATGCTTATGCGTAAACATGATGAATGCAGAATTCTGTTAAATCAGCTTGATGGAAGGCAGCGAGAATGGAGACGCAAAGGAGAGCGTTATATCCAGTCGAATTTTGAAAATTCAGTGGCATATGGCGGCGGCTCAATTATGGTCTGGGGAGAGATATGTTTAGGAGCTCGCACGGAGTTGGTGATGGTCGATGGCGGGAATCTGACTGCTGATCGGTATATCAGGGAGATTTTAGAAGAACATGTTGTGCCATTTGCTCCCTTTATTGGCAACGAATTCATTTTAATGCAGGATAATACTCGGGCTCACAGTGCTCGCATAGTACAGGCATACCTAAACCATGTTGATGTAACGGTGATGGAGTGGCCAGCACGGTCCCCGGATATGAATCCAATCGAACATGTTTGGGACTTGCTAAAGAGGAGTGTCAAATCAAGAATCCCACCTCCCAACAATCTGGGCGAGTTGCGAAACGCATTACTTGAAGAATGGCAGAGGTTGCCCCAAGAAATCATCGACAGCATCATCCGCAGCATACCCAGACGGATGGAAACCTTGGTCAGAGCACGGGGGGGAAACACTCATTATTAAATATGCATTTAATTAATTGTGAACCGTCAGAAAATTTTAAATTTTCAAATGTTTCTCTGTCATTACGATATCGAAGAAAAATGCATATTGATTAATTTGTTTTTTTTTTCATTAAACTTTATGTATGGTGTTGAAAATTAATGTGAAAACATGTCAATTTAATTCATGTTTCGTGTTTAATTATTATTTGTTTAAAAATAAAATTAACTATTTGACAATATCCCTTTTTATGTTCCGCTAATTCTGCCGGTGTGTGTATATTTTTACATATATATTAATATATAAAGAAAAAACGCCTTGTTTTTTTCACCTGTTTATCAATCGATTTACCCTTTTTTTTGATAACTATAGACGAGCTTTAGAAGTTTCAGTGTTATTAATATAACAGAACGGTATTTATATTTTGGTCCAATTTCGACCCATGGAAAACACTAGTTTTTATAAAAATGCAACACACAGCACACACCCACGTAGCCTTTTTTTTATCTTCTATTGCACGAAATCGGTTCTTTTTATTAAATGTCAACCAATATTTCCTCGTATGATTGAATCGTGACAACTTAAATCAATAATTTGGGAATACCACAATCATCTCTCTATCCAAATGGACGATATTAGAAAGCTGTAGGATGGCTCCGACTGCGTCAAGTGAACGAGCCATGGATTAGTCCGGTGTATGGACCACCCGGCCGTTATGATTGTTGTCTCATTTTAACAATTATACTACTACACATATAAATCTTTTAAACTTCTCTGTACGTATCGAGATAACACAAGAACCGCTCGACCGATCTTAATGAAAATTGGTATGTAGTGAGAACATGTGATTGCGCAGATGATAGGCTGTATAAAATATTAGTTAACCTAATAATGTCTAATCAAGACAAACAATATAAGTTTTTAATTAATCATAATTATATATAATTAATACTTCAACCCAATTGAAGTCGGATTGGGCCACTAGTTGATAATAAATCTATACCGAGCTGAATCTTTACATTGAATAGTTTATGTAAATTTTATATAAGTTTGAATGCAGGTAAACTTTGTTATGGATATTGTCGCCTGAACATTTTTTTTATTATTGTTTGTCCGTATATCTAAATAAAATACGTATATCATTAAAACCATTGAACAATTTAGATGGTCCTCAATGAATTTAGATGATTCAGATGTGTGTCAGATGTGTTCTCGCGGAATTTTCAAAAGTGAGGCGAGGACGGGTTCCTAGCAGTTGTTAAATTTATGATTTGTGTTCAGAATTTGATCTGAACACCGTCACATCACCTTTCCATAACAACTATCAAAAGGTGTACGACAGCTAAACTAAACAAAAAATATACGAAAATTATTTATGGAAAGTCAAATGGTTGACGTGATGTTTACTGCAGCTTATGTTGATTTATTATCAAAAACTCGTTACCTATCATATAATACCACATACTCAATGTAATACCAGGATACCGGGTTACTGAGAAGCTGATGTCCTTTGCAATATGCGGGACTAATCTCGCTTGAAAATTATACGATATCCTATGGGATTTGCGGGACTGATGAGAATTTACGTTACCGCGAACTCATGGAAGCAAAATAAATAAGTTAGGACACAGGCACCGAATGCAGAGATATATTCATTTCCTTCAATGGTAATGTGTAATTTTATATTAAAATATTATAAGTTTGGTTAGTAGTAATACTGTAACTATTATTATTTCATTTTAATTTTATTTTTAATAAGTATATTTTTTTATTTTTGTATTTGACCATTTTATTGCTTATAATTAATTTACTATTGCCCTTACCATTAACTTAATATCAATCGTAATTTTTATTGTTGCTTTTAAGTGACTAATTATTATTTATTATTATTGTTTTTCCTGAAACTTTTAGTCAATGTTTTTTACTGAGTCACTTTGTATTATTTGATTATGCTTGATGTCTTAATTAGTGTGATATATTTCGTTCTAATTAACATTAAGTAAATATTTTATTCATTTTCAAAGCCTTATAATATTCCATAGAACTTCGTACACACATATATTCCTGTGATTAGTGATCTTGTCGGCGCAGCGACGGAGCCATCAGCATAATGGGTAATATTTTCGAATACAATAGATATATTATCGACATACTATATACGATAGATATTAGACAATTAGAAAATAATTTATTGTAAAAGACACCTCCTGTTTACTTAAGAGTCGTTGACAGATGTATACCATATATAACACACCATACAAACACACAAGGCTGAACCGATTTCCAAATATAGACTAAAATTACGTATGGTTATTGAACGAGGTTTTACTTAACGTTACCACAGTCCTCTAAGAATGTAACTCTTATTGCTAAAGCTATCTAACGTTAACGATTGCTGACACAGCGTGCCTTTCAAAGTACGAGAGCGCTCAAGAAATTTTGTTTAATTTTTCATCCAAAAACGACTGCGGCCGAAATATCTTAATTCGGCCAATCACTCGCAAATGACACAACCGGGCTATGACCGCTTCAGATATACATATATACATTCTACTACGTATCAAAAGAAGTTACACCACTGGGCTATCCCGGTGTTACGATTTAGCAATAAAAAAAATTAAACATTACATTCGAATACTTACAGTGAGTGCTATTAGAAAAAACATCAGTCATCCATCTCAGTTGATCGGATAATGTCAGAGATTACATTTATAGTCCGAAACGCTTCATAGATGGACTGGCGATTAATCTGTCGTGGTAATTGGGGATAATGCAGTGTGTCGGATCAGCGATGGATGCAGTTATTATCTTGAAGCTGAGTGTGTCCTGAATGGGTTTAACCCGTTAGTAGTTTGCTACGTGAGATGTTAACTATCCTCAGTTTGGAGTTTGACATCGAGTCAAATGTGAAACTTTTTGTGTGTTGTTATATTGGCTGATGGATTTTTTTTCTTCGTGCCGTTGACGGGCCAACTTCGCCGGTTCCAATGAGATTATCCACTCCAGTTATAGTAAAGTATATCGTTAGAATAGAAGTACTAGTATATTACCTAATCGAAAACACCTTTAAAACTTTATCTATTTATATTGACGTTTTCTTTGCCAACAGAGCTGTATTTGTTTCACATGAAAGTATCCGGTGAAATTTCCATGAAAGCGTGTTATGGGAAATGTAATTTTAACAAACTTTTATTGTTACATGGCTTGTTGCTAGTTGCGCTATTTAACGCTTTAAACTTAGTAGCTTGCAAGCAACATAATATATGATATCAAGACGCCTTACAATACTGCCGAGGGGCAAGATGCTTTTATCCACATGCACCCCAGGTAACGTCTAGCTGATGATGAACCTACCGGTTAAAGGACCTCAAATTCGATTCCCGGGCAGAGCAGACGTGGAACAAGTAAAAGTTTTGCTTTTGGTCTTAGTGGCATAGGCTTCCATTAAATTAGGTCACGCTGACCGGTCCTGCCTTAAGTTGTTTGTCATGTGTAAGTCAATTTTTGTCCTAGATATAAGTGTCTAAACATTCTTTTAATTAAGGTGATTTGAATGATTTTATACCAGTATTGTGAAAAGCAAAAGATATAAATTGGAACTTATTATTTCAGTGTATAACTAATATAACTCCTTCGTAATATATTCACACACGAATTGCTCCAATTTCAATAGCGGATTCTGAGCAAAGAACGTGGACGAACGTTTGACGAGTGTTAACGTGTATGGCTACTAAACATCTGATGAAGGATTCAATGCGCTACATTTAATTCAAGCCAAGCCTATATGATATGAGTACGATATATAAGATGAGTATATTATGTGGAGGAAATAATTATGTTCCCAGTGCTACACATCGAAACGCGTAGAGCAGTCTGTGGAATTCCGGCCTGCGCGGCGTAGCCTGATATTAATACCAGGGCTTGCTACGATGCAAACAACAGATTATGAATATTACATGCACCTTTGCCACAGAATCAATACATTTTCAGAGCACATTCTCCTACATAAGACAGTCCTCATGTATATATATATATAATCCAATATATAAGTAATTATTATAATTAACATACTTTCTTGTTATATATGTAGTTATTTTTTTATTATACTTATATTAGGATATAATAATCAAATTAATAATATAATAATAAAGTATTTTGTGAATTTAATTGAACATAGTGCAGTTTATTTTAATTTGTTATTATTTTCTGAAAGAGGTACTGTACTGGTGTGGTACGGGGGATGCATGTAAACACTTTATAATATTAGTATAGATATAATAATGGCCATTGGAACTCCTCTCGTTGTTGCTAATGAAAAGTTAAAATACACAGATATGGTAATAACCATTAAGATAGTGATTTCAATACGCGATTAATACCCCTTGAAGGCAGGTTTAAGATTGTATCAATTTTACCGTTTGGGTTGTGAGACTCTTTCCAAAAAATTCGGTATTCCTTTTTTTTTCTATGTTAATAGCCGACAAACGAGCAGACGAGCCACCTGATGGTAAGTGGTCACCGTCGCCCATGAACATCAGCAAGACCAAAGGTATCACTGATGCGTTGTCGGCCAGGAAATGAGAAGAAGGTTAGAAAGAATGTGACTGACTCTCAAGCCCCCAGCCGGAACACGACGAGTCGTTTGGCGGCTGACTCAAGCTGGAAGGTGGTAGCTAGCCAGGCAGGCTTCACGGAAAGATAATAATACTAGTAATAATATTAATGACTTAATAATAATACTAATAATATAATCCATACGCGAAGCCCTACCACCAAGCAGGCCGGCTTCTGTCGCCTCTTACGACACCCTGTTCTGCCAGCATGGGATTGGGGGTAGTATTCTAAAGCCGCCCGAATACGGCTAAGTTCGAAATTTAGTTTCGAATATGGTTTGAAATTGAAATTTCCCTCAAGGGCTCTGAGGCGCAATGGATAACGCGTCTGATTACGGATCAGAAGAATCCAGGTTCGAATCCTGGCAGGGTCACTAGAAGTGGGTTCTTTTATAGAGGAATATTTTATGGATTAATACATATTAAATTTTCCGCATTTTTTTCCGCAAGAAAATATTAGGTTAAGATGTTAAAATAAAGAATTTATTTTTAATGTTACAAAGGGCCGCAGCGCCATCTGCACTGTGAATGTTATCACACAAATCAATTTTATTATATCTTCTAGATGTCGTCCGACCGCTTAAAGAAAAATAGTCTTTATATAACTAAAAGTACCTATCGTTTTAGCATTAACACTAATTTCAATGAAATCAATGTTTCACATCTACAAAAGTAATACAAAATCAATGACTTCTTTGTTAATTACTAGACAAATTTATTTCCCGAGGTGAAGAGTATCCAATACACATAGTACAAGTTCTAAATATGTCAAGAATTATCTGATTCCGCTTAGTGATTTTATTGTTACACATTACACAGACACAAACAACCTTTTACTTATGTTTGTTATTATTAAAATTTTCAAAATTTTTGTCATTATGTAGACCATTCATTCATATATTTGCAGGGGTTATCTGGGAAAACCTTTTATTTGTTAATACATTCAGTTTCAATCTACGTGAACACCTTAAAACATCATACTCAAAACCGCAGCGGTGTATAAGTAAACACACGATTATCAAATATTTATGGCAAAAAAGTGGTTTAATAGTGACGGGTGCAACGAGGCAGGATAAGTAGGAGAGGCTAGAAACTAGTATGTCGCACCGTATCCGGGCGCGTGGCACGCGACCCGCACGTTCTGGGCCTGAATCGTTCCCGAGACGATAGCGCGCTCTTCAACGCAAAAGCTTTACTTACTTTACTCCTGCTGCAGACAAAGAGGTACAAATTCACGAATTTCAAGTAAATTCAATTGAGAATCAAGCGACGTCTTATTAACTGGAAAAATAATTGCCTGCATTATTCATGCGAGGTCTTGTTTAGTATAAAAACAAGTATGTTATTTTTATGCCGTCTTAAACAACTTTGTATTGTTTCATTTAGTATTTTATAGCCAACTATCACTTATAGATGATGTTGTAGGAAATAAAAAATAATACATAAAAATATGATTATAATTTTTTTACATTTTGTATATATAATATATTTTTTTCAATAGGAGTTTTTAAATAATTATTTGCTACACTATAATTCGGTATAAGAACCAGTGAAAGAAACTCCTTTGAGCGAGGTTTTATCTTGCTTCATAATGTTTGGAATATTTGAAAGCACTTCAAATAATTAAACGGATTTGATTTCATATGTTGAGTTTGATTTGATGTATGGATTTAGAGATAACATTGTAACAAAACGGCAGTTGTTTTATTAATATCGTTTGACAATATTCGTATTTATATTTACGTGAACACGATTACAATCAAATCCTATACAACTCAAAAAACCAAAAATAATGTCGAGAAAAATAAATAATAGGCGCATTGTTTTGCAAATTTTACCCAAAAATGCACCTGTACGTATTGAATGTATTACTGTGCTACGACAGCCCACTTGCACGTATCCTACTCGCGACCTTGCGCCCGACATGCTTCGAGAGGTTTCACTTCCTCCGACCAAGTGAAAAAAACCTTTGACGGCCTCCGTGTCACCGCCACTTATCTTCTATTACATTACGGTGGCGGTATTGTGACCCATGGACACGAACCAACCAAACAGTTAATGTAACAATAACTATTACTGTTTAATAAACATTATAAATACGCGATTACAAATTACAGGTAATAAGGGAAATTAATATATTTCCGTGCTCGAATCAGCCGCCAAGCGACACGACGTGTTGCTTGAGAGCCTGGGCTTGACAGCCAATACTTTTTTCTTTCTTTCTTCTTATTTCTTGGGTGACAACGCATCGGTAATGTCTTTGGTGTTGCTGGTGTCCATGAACAAAGCGGACCAGTTACAATTAGGCGGCTCGTCTGCTCGTTTGTTGGCTATTTTCATAAAAAAATTCTAAATTTGTGAAATTGAGCCTACAAGTACACTAATAATAAAATTGTAAAGGGGCTAGATCTGTATATCTACTAGTTTCTGAAAATCTTTGTTAGACTTTGTTATATATATATATATATATATATATTGATATATTATATATATATATATTGATATATTATATATATATATATATTGATATAGGGGATTTAGTATATATTTTTGGATTTTTTCTGTCACTAATACTAATACCACTAAACGGATTTTCACGATACTTGGCATATTTTGAACTTAAATTGTATGTTATAAGTCGTTAAGATTATAATCTAGGGTACTTTTCATCCTGCTCCCGCGGAATTTTCCGGAGCAAAACGAGGGCGATTTATTAATTTTATATATTCCTATTTAATAAAAAATTTTGTTTCATAGGTAAATTATTATTACTACACATTTTTCTAAAGTAATACAAATTAAATTGATTTAATTAATTAATTACAGGTCTTATGCTGTGTAAAATGGTTAACAATCGGATTTTGAATAATCAATTGTAAGTTATTGATTTTGTTATTGAAAGCGATAGTTGTTTCCGTAAGCGGTAACTTGTAGCGTATATTAATTATAATTATCATTAGGTACTTTCATATTTGTAATGTTATCAAATAGTACACAATTTGAAAATTATGTCAGTGGGTTACAAATTTCTCAAGTGGTACAGAATTTCGGTAGGTCTCAAACTTTAGCTTACATTAAGAAAAAATATACACAGGTCACTTAAAGCGTATATAATTTTATTGTATTTTCACTTTTAAGAACACAATGGAACACTTGCTTTTAAGTATTGATGACATTGACTTTTTTTATGCGTTAAGGAATTAACAATAGATTATGACTGTTGATGGACAACGAAGGCGCCAACAAGCATTGCTGGTTGATAAGGAAGGTGGACCTGTATCCTGAAGGATTTTCTGATCATTAGCACTAGGGAAACATTGGTTCACGGATGAGGGAAGTTTCTTCCCGTCTTTATTATTACAAAAAGCCTCTTTTGACAGCCTCTGTAGCTCAGTTTTTAGTAACCGCGACGACCAAACGTAGTGCCGGGTTCGACATCCAGCAGACTTTATGAAAGTTGATTTTTTTCGGATTTTGGTTATAGCATAACGTTTTATAACTTTAACTAGAGCATAATGTGGATGATTCCAAATTATGAGTGAGGGTAAAGACCCTGACCTAGCTTATAAATATAAGCTACTGTACTTTACCATTTAAGTCGAAGTTTCTGCTAACGGCTTCGATAATACCTAAGTGCTACTTGATCAAAGTGAAGGGATTAAATTTTTAAGGAAGTTTAGTCTATAAATAAAACAAAAGATTTTGAATATCTACGGTATATGTAAATTTAGTTAATTTTTATATTAAAAAATTCTAATTAATTATTTTAAGCTTTCTTGTTCGTTTAAGCATTTGGTTAACTAAAAAAATATATGTTTAATTGTAATAAATATTAATCGTTTTTAGACTTGTTTCTTTGACTGTCCAATCACTTTTAAGTACTGATGAGATGAATGCATCTGTTTTTCTTTATTTTTCGGCTTGTCATCAAATTCCGATTAATATTTAAAATATCAAGGCTATATGTATATATAAGTGTTCAGGATATATGATCGATAACAATAAATTCCACCCAAGATCCACAGAAATCTCGGTGAATGAAAATGTAAGTAGGTTTGTATAAAAGTAACACCAGCAGCTGTTAAAACCTTACGTAACAAGTAAAATAAAATGATTGACAATAACAGTTGGTTGACAGGTGCTTGTCAGTATCAGCTGGTTCAGTTACATCTTTAACTGGTTTTATCAATTAATCATTAAAACTTAACAACGTAATACTACTGCTTCATTAATTATTCAATCATTAGTTTAAAACGAGTTAACATAATATGATGAAAAAATAAATTATAATAATAAAATCATGTACAAAACTATGGGAATATTTTTAACTAAAATTTTCTAATTTATATCGCTATGTTTCGCTTATATAACTTTCACATAGTCAAATATAAATGATAGTTATTGATGTACTCGTAGTATAATTAGTAATTAGTATATTTTAGTATTATAAAGATAAAGTGCGACTTTTATGTGTTTGTGTATATACGGAATTTTAATCGAATTTATTATAATTTGTTATATTTTCTTACTACTAGTGTGCTGGGTATTTCTGATAAGAATTAAAAACAAAGTCATCTTGTGTTAGATTTTGATCTAAAGTAAGATTACTGAACGGACGTACTAAAACGATAAAAGAGCCATTATCTATGTTTCAGTCTTTAGATACGATAATGATCTGCATTTAATAATGTGGGTTATAAAATATACATATGTACTTATTATTTTATGAGTATGAAAACAAATATTATTTTTATTAAATCGTGTACATTTTTTTATGTTAATAGCCGACAAATTAGCAGACGAGCCACGTGATGGTAAGTGGTCACCGGCGCCCATGGCCATCAACAAGACCAAAGGTATCATTAATGTGTTGTAGAAGAAGGAAGGAAAAGAAATGAGAAGAAGGTAAGATAGAAAGTACTGGATCTTAAGCCCCCAGCCGGAACACGACGAGTCGTTTGTCTACTGACTCAAGCAGGAGGGTGGTAGTTAGCCAGGCAGGCTACAAAGAAAGATAATAATACATTAATATTATTAATGATTTAATAATAATATTGATAATATAATCCTTACACGAAGCCCTCCACCAAGCAGGCTGGCTTCTGTCGCCTCTTACGACACCCTATTCTGCCAGTATGGGATTAGGGAGAGAATTCTAGACCGCTTCAATACGGCCAAAATGTACATATCCTAGTTTTGTAACGGAGTGGACGAGTTATCAATTTCGAGGGCGTACTCGCATTTCTTGAAATGCTGTTTGATATGGTTGTTGTATAAAATCCTTGGTATATCCATATGTAATTTCGTGTACTCTATGAAATACTCCATCGTTTATCAGCAAATGTTTGTTATATAGAGATAATAGTACTTTATAATTATAATAGTATACAATAATTTTACGTTCAGCGAAACGAGATTATTACGAGTAGCTAGACAGCTCTATGGATGTTTGAACTATATCATTACGTTATTATCGCTTCCAGCTTTGTTTGATTTACTTATGCCGATAATATATGCTTTTCAAGTTGCAGTCTGTTAGTGGTGCAATTCCTCGTTATCTGTAATACTCACGTAGTACATACACGTTGATTGTTGGCAGATGTATTATCGAGTAAACTTGTTGCGAAAGCTGTACATAAAGTTACATTTTTATGTAAATAGCTGACAAACTAGCAGACGGAGCACCTGGTGATAAGCGGTCACCGATACCCATGGACGTCTGCAACTTATCGCCGGTCATAATAGCGAGGGATCCGCTTACATTAACATTTGTATATTCATTGGAATCTTGTACTGACTTTTGCGATGCCTAGGAATATCTCTTGGAGGAATTTCGGATATAAAAGATAGACCCTTAGACTATTACAGCCAATCTTCTGTTGTCGTGTAGTGACTTGATTTGCAACACATGAGACATTACGACCCGAAGTCCGTCTCCTACTGAGGATAGCGATGGTACTTCCTCGTACTGTTACCTACTCGACTCACTGCCATTTTCCTTCTAGAATTTTTTTTTTCTTTCTTCTTTCTAACCTTCTTCTCATTTCCTTCATCAGTGATGCCTTCGGTCTTGCTGATGTCCATGGGCGACGGTGACCGCTTACCATCTGATGGCTCGTCTGCTCGTTTGTCGGCTATTAACATAAAAAAAAAAAGAATCAACCAAGACATATTTTAACGTGTTTTGGTTCCAGTTTCATTTTAGCTGATGGCCTGTCTAATCAATTGTCAATTAATGACATAAAAATAGGTCTTCCACCGCACTGATTTAATGCAGATTGTCATTGGAGGTCAATTGTAGTCCTATGAGCTATTAGAACATGCATGACTTCATTATTTCTTCACTTGCATTAGTATGAATGTCGCGTCGACAATTTGTTCGTGTTTGACGAAGACAAAGATTCAGACAGAAAAGAAATGCAAAATAGATTCTTATGTGAGTTCAATTAAACATCGATTCGACTTTCCTCTTCATTAAATCAACGAAGTTGATTTTCTCCAGTTCCTTAGATTAAATAAATGATAGAACTACCGAGAACAAAAATTCTAAATCTAGATCTTAACCCTAAAAGGAAGTTGTGTTGTTTTAATTAATGGTTGGTCACGGATTCATTTAGGCTGAACTAATATAATAGATATCGCATTTTTTAAAACTAGTAGTGAACGATTTTCAATTCCGAGATCACGTAAATTACTATTCACTTCATTTATTAACTTTGTTAGTAGATCAAGACTGTCAATTTTTTATTGAATCATAAAATTAATCAATGTGAAATTCGACACTTCCGTATCAAAAACTAATGGGATATAAAATTGTATGTAAAAGTAAATATAAGCATTAGCTAGATACAAACCTGTTAATAAATAGTTAACTTTTGTAAACAACAGAAAAGTTGAATTTTAAATTTAAATAAGTTTCATAGCGACATCTGTGGTAAACTTAGATCGTTTGATGGTTACTTTTTAAACATAAACTGAAGTCAGAAACTGTTCTGGATCGCAGTTATAAAATTATTATCGGTTCTTAATACAAATCCAAAAACTTTTTGTGACATCTGATAGTGAAAATAAATTTTTTAAACATTGCATTACATTAATACATACATCTACTTTACAACTTGATTTCGGCAATCATCAGTTTTCGTCGTATTCATGGTTTGTCGTCTTTTGGGTATATGTTGTTACCGGTATACATTTATAATATTATATTTCAACGTGATGCTAATACACTGTATAAAACATATTGTACTAATTTCAATAAACGTTGAAGATACAAGTCCCGCATTTTAATATTTTGATTATTTACTTACATAGAGGGAAAAAATACGATGTTAAATGCATTGATTTATTTCTTCGAAATTATTCTTTGACTTGTTCCGACGTCTTCCTAATTGACATGCACGCATTCATTTAACGTTTCAAATGAATCTCCTTTAGATGTCAGTTGTAAGTTTTTGCTCGCATTCACTGCTGTATCTTCCTCATCGATCTTTCATCACCAAACCCCTTTGCTTTTCTTTAACTCACTTTCAATTATTTCTATAGCTAATATGACATTAATGCTTGTATCTCGTTTGGTATTGACAAATAACAATTATAATGCTAATATGGAACTACCGGTTGTCGATATAAAAAAAAATCCCGAGAGAGATAAATTGTTCGTTGTACATTCAGTACGCAGATTTATATCGCAATAGTAAGCTTAGCCAACGACTGTGCATGAGGTATCAAAACACTTATTGTAGCAAATTGCCAGTTAGAAAGAGCGTTGATTTAGCTGGCATCTTCCCCGTAATGATACAACCTCTTCCAGCCGCAGGGGACGAGGTAGTTCAGTATATAGTGGTTTATTTACCGAACTAAGCCGTCAATGAAAACCCGTCTCACCATGATTAAGATCCGGTTCCTAACGATGTTGCTGCAACCAACTTTTGTTTTAGCGTAAACCTTGTCACTAGTAAAGAAACGGTGAATAAGGTAAACAAGAATATGTTAGAACATATACTTAATTCAGATAACAGTAGGTATACAAGAACCCACCAACACATCACAAACCACCTAGTCGGCAATGGACGCCAAGGACTCGAAGATGATCAGCGAAAATAAGTGCTCATCATGAAAATATTTAATTATGAATGCGCAGTTTTTCGAAGTTACGTGGTTTTTAGAATTCAATTGTCACTTATTTCAGACAAGGAAAAAATGTGAAGTTACCTGAAACACAGGATGCTGGTAGTTCTCTACAATATGAGTATCTATTTAATCTTTATTGTAAAATATATTTAACAATGGGCGCTCTTAAAGCCTAATGAAATTCTCTATCAGTCAATCCATGTCTGTGAAGGCGAGATTTTGTGGCAGGTGGAAAATAGGTACATATAAAAACTGTAATTTTGACATATAAATGTTCTCGAAGGTATGTAAGGTTTACTTTCATACATTTGGCCAACGCGGTCGTAATGCCCTTAAGCGTAAAAAACATTATCCGCTTCCTTCTTAGCGGACAACATATCGGTGATGCTTTTAGTATTGCAAATTTTTACTCTTCTATCGGCTATTAAGATAAAATAAGAACTTTTTCTTTGGGTCGGGAAAATCTAGCCCAAGTATGCAATATTATAGTTTATAATGACATCGTAATACGAACCAAATGTACCAAATCTCCCAGTACCATATTCCCTGAAGTGGATGTTCTCAAAGTAAAATTCCTGACCGTGAATGTTACGTACACTCAACCCAAATATGCCGATTAGACAGGAAACACCTACGTCCACGTGGTACACCCACGAACCCAAAATATACCTTACCCACTACATTATAAGGGTCATATTTTTTTCTCTCACACGCACAGTGGTCACTTTCCAATATGTCAATAAGCTTTCGCTATCCGTGACCGAAACGTTCTTTTTGTTTGATTTACTTCTTTCAACATTCTTTTCATAATCTGAGTACACGTGCCACTTGCATGATAATTAGATAGCCCTGAGGGCCCCATTGATAACATTGTCGGTTTTTTCATTCAGGTAGAGGTATTGACTAGCTATGTGTACCAGTATCCGCGTCTGCATAGACCATCGTAGCACATAGTCAAAAAAATATAAACTAACACTGAATTTACAGATGCTTGTAGCTTGGAATGGGTCTCTTCTTATTCTGTTCTGTATAATCACATATAACTTCTGAAAGTAGAGGCTATAGAATATCACTTTGTAAATGATGTTGGTTCTGACATCCGTCAATAATGCAGAGTCGCTTGAAGCAAAGCAAGAAATAGTGGGTGGAGTGGTATCGCCGAAAGCACAACCGTACTTTTCTACTACTTGTGAAAATAATGTGTCATTGTATTCCATTTCGTTTTTAGTACTTACACATGTTACCGAAAGCGATAAGTAATATGGTTAGTTGCTAAGCTGCAGATAAAAAATATTACACCACCTACTCCCAAGTCAAATAATTTTGTACGACTTTTAATGGTATTCCTTTTATTGTTTAAGTAAGATGTAAATTCTTTATAGTCTGCATCTATGTTTTTAATTTCGTCATGTTACAAATATTAAACAATGTTGTGTTTTTGTTTTCTTAAACTAGATGGTATTACTGCTACCTGAGCTTATAGCCTTGCGTCCTCTATCACTCATAGATCTTCTTGTGACTTGCTTTTTAAAGCGATTAGCATTTAAGAAAAATAAACTTTAACAAGAACATAGCCCCTATTTTCAATTTAATTACATATTCAACGCGTTAATAGCTGTCTATTTTGCAAATTTCACCGTTCTAACAATTTATCTTCATTTTAATACATTGATTGAATTTGTTAGGCACACTATGATAGGTATAGGGTATAGGATAGGATATCTAGATAATTCGCAAAGCTCGTATATTATAATAAAGCAATGCTGTGTTTTTTGCTGTTCCAGAAACATTTTAAG
>PDGT01000013.1:2418360-2444580 GCA_003671415.1 Megathymus violae | reverse complement strand
TTTGCCTGAAACCAGATGATGGAAGGGTGAAAGTGTGGAGACGCTCGGGAGAGCGTTATGCTCAGTGCAACATCATTGGAAAAGAGGCATATGGTGGAGGGTCAGTTATGGTATGGTATGGTATTTATATGGGGGCACGTACGGAACTGCAAGACATTGAAAATGGATCATTAACAGCAATACGATATGTAACTGAGATTTTGGAACAAGTTGTAGTGCCATTTGCCCCTTTCATAGGAGACGGATTTGTTTTTATGCATGATAATGCACGACCCCATACTGCGGCCGTGGTTGTTGAATACCTTCGAGACCTTGAAATCAACACTATGGGGTGGCCAGCGCGCTCACCCGACTTAAACCCCATAGAGCATGTCTGGGACAAGCTTGGAAAACAAATAAAGAAAAGAATTCCTGTCCCCGCTAATTTGAGAGATCTCAAAAACGCGTTACAAGAAGAATGGACCGCCATCCCTCAAGATTTTATTGATAACTTGATTAGAAGTATGCCAAGAAGACTGGAAGCAGTTCGAAGAACTAGAGGGGGCAACACTAAGTACTGATTACAGCCCTGAGTATAGCCTTTTTAAGCATTTATGGATAAAAAAAATTTAATGTTAAGTATAAAAATGTTTCTTTCCTGTAAATTTTTCTTTTTTTCTGAATTTCGTGAATTTTTATCCTTTAACTTTGTTTTTTCGACTTTCGCATTTTTAAAATAACGAAAAATAAGCAAAACACAAATTACTAGACTTAATTGTCACAAATTTCCATGATATTTTGTTTTACACGCACTTTTTTTGCGTTCCTCTAATTTTGTCCATGAGTTTATTATGACTACCCGTTGTACAGTTAAAATGTATAATGTCCGCAGTGATATAGGTTTAAAATCATGTAGGTATGTGGGTGGTGAACGTATCTTACAAATAGTTTATCAACTGGAATGCTTGTATATTATTTTAAGTCATGAAAAAACCATTTAATTCTTCATGTCACTGCATTAATTTATCAGCATTCATCATCATAATCATCAATCATATTTCGAAAACGACAGTTTGACGTAGGGCTCGTTAAACTTGCACCGATCTATCTTCTGAATCTAGCGGATATCTACGGTCTTGTTAGATCGTCGGTCCATCTGAGCTTCGTGGTAACGAAATGTCTTTCGTCTTTCGAACTTATAGCCATTTCAGACTTATCATACTAGATATATCAATAATCTGGTTCTTAGGCTATTTGTTAGAGCATATCCATTAAATGAGGTTATTGTATGCGAGTATAGAAATTGCCTGTTTCATATCTAGCAACCTAATCGTGTTTTTTGAGTTAAAGTACTGCACGTACCGCTGTTTGAACTTATGCACGTATTAATAACCAGTTACAAGACTGATTAAATTGTTGTACAAAGTTTTATATGTAGATTTAAGGCAAGTTAATACCATAATAAATTGGAAACCATATCGAAGGTGTATAAAGAAGAATAATTTCATGCTATGTATTTATTGGAAATTCATTCTATACAGGTTGATGTCATTTATTCCTTGTATTTACATATATTGTTGTTTATATGGCACAAAAATTATTGAAAGCCTACGTACAATTTCATAACGTTAATGGAGTTAAATTGTTACTTACGACGAAATTAGAGAAGCAGTCTTGATTAAAATGTATTAGTAGGTATAAACAATTGGCTCTATTTCTAGTTCTCCAGCTTGAAACCATCTTGATTAGAAGACAAGACTAAGGTTGAATGACCGAATGACTCGACAGGTGATAAGATAAGACGGACTCAAGCTCTATAAAAGAATTAAAATCGTTCGTACGACACTTCACTATCATATTATTTTTACACTATTAATATAAGATCACATTAAATTTGGTGTCAAATTATTGTATTGATGTACGATACCGAAAATAATATATTCATGAGTTTTCTGAGTTATACATACAAACATATATATATATATATATATATATAATATTACTAGCGGCCTGCCTCGATTTTGTTCAGATTGAACAATTTTATCTAACTTCGTAGACATTACGTAAGTATAATCAGGCCGGATTTTCCTATAGGCTGTTCGTACCTATACTTCAGCCTAAGCCCTCAATATCAAGAGAGGCCTACATTAAAATTGTTAGCAAAATTCAAATTACACAATTCTAAAAACAGTAAGCACTAAAACACTTAACGCTACCGCTATGGCAAATATTGACGTGCGTAAAAAGTAACCTATTGATATCTCGCCGATTGTCAGGCCCTCATACGTGGAAACCGGCACTGGGTGCTCTATACTTCTCTGAATGGTATAAAACAAAGTGAAGATCATAATGATTTTAGTTAATACATAGTTGATATATAACCTTTGTCCATCGGGAGTAATGTACCTTTCAAACGCTAAAAGAGTTTTTCAGATAGGTGCCATTTCTCTGAAGTTTACGCACAAAATTCACAATCCCTTTTTAAAATGTTAGTATAGATATAAACACTGTCGATAAACAGTTCATGGCAAAATTCGTTGATCAATAAATTTTGACATACCACGTTTAGGTTAAGAGCTAACACGATTATCGGCAGTTTTTCAACCGTCTGAACGTACATATATGTCAAGGCTTAAAAATTGATACCAAATGAAGCCAAGCAGGTCAGACCTCAGCCCTTTGAAGTACCAGAAGAATTCTGGTATACATCCTATAATAATTTTCGCAAAAAATGTATCATCTATGGACTCATCCTGGATAATATAGAAAGAATAGTAATACTTCATGTTGAAAGAGTTGAAACCACCAGTGTAGCAGTTGGTTAACTTAACAGATTAAAAGAAAAGGTAGTTCCAAACCCGAAAGATCAATTTAGGCAATTTGATTGTTGGATTTCAATAGTCAAGACTTAACTGATTTTATGACGTGAATAATACTTCCAAGTCGCAGACTCCTTACTACTCAATCAAAACATTATCGTTAGTTACATAAATGTGTTTGGCTTAACCAACAATTTATCATTGATCATAACCGCTTAAATTACAATATCAATCAAATCTATTCTTACCAACTCCATAATTTCGCGAAAAGTGAAAGCTCAGTGTGTTACTACATCAATCAATAGATCAATAGTCTTATTTACGAAAATCACAAGCCTGTAATAAAACAACCGGTTACATATAAGTATTCCCAGCAAATGATTCACTTTCTCTTAAAATATCTTGCTTAAACATTTAACCCGATTAGATGTTGAACTCAATTATTACATTTTTGATTAACTATCGAACAAAAATGCTAATTACGATTGAAAATTTATAAACAGTTATAAGTGGAAGTTGAACACATAAATATTTAGAAGCAATTTCTTTAATCTCTGTAAACTAATTTGGTAATAATGGCTATAAAAGTTACTTCTTATATAGCTTATTTTACACAGCTATAAAGCAGTAGGTAATCAGGATATACAGGAAGTGGGAAATATTTTATTAAAATAATAACATTTTCTTTTTATTGGAGGTTATATTTCAGCTATATTTTTAATTTTTTTAGAATTTTATAACTACCCGTTCAATACAATGAGTGGTTATGAACTCATTAACAATAGTAATTATGTTTGGTTTACAAATTTAATTCTTAGACATCCTATTAGATTAGATTAGTCATATTAGATTTCAATACAGATTTTTATGAGATTGTTCATAAATAAATATGTTCGGAAACTATACATATCCATGTCAATATTTTAAATATAATATTAGGTCACAAATAAATTGTCCATAGCCATCGTAGTTTTAAAAATATACGCTGCCTTCCAAATGGTGAACATTGATTTTAAGTAACAACAAAAACTTTACAAGACGTTATTTTCATGTAAAAAATAATGATTTACCCTCAAGACGAACCTATGGCAGTTTTACTTTAAAACTTTTATCAATTGTACGATAAAACTAAGGTGGTTTAACAACTAATCGTCACCGATATGACTCTATATAGCAATTTGCTCATCCTTTAACCTCTAACATATTTGACCAGCTGGACTCAGCAGTCTAGTAAAGTAATGGTACTGACGGACCACGATACAATGGACACTCTTTCTGGTCCACGGAAGAAATGCATACAAAACTTCACTACAAACATTCGGGGGCCATTGGTTTGTTGTTAGAAATTAAGACAAACGAGTCGCTGCAGACGTGCGGTTAGCATAGAAAGTTTTAAATGTAGATACGTGCTCATTTAGTTATGTTTAATTAGCAAAACAGGAGCTCAGTGGGTTGGTAATTGATCTGAGTTAACTGGATTCCAATCTTTCATGCGTCTTAGTTTTTTTAAGTTATATGCGTAAATGAAATGATTGCTTTTTAAATTAAAATTCCGGAAATATTATAATACTAGCAATCTGTCCTCACTTCGCGTCGGAAAAACTATTCCTTACGCTAAGAAATAGTACCTACATTATTTGAAATGAATTTATAATCATATATATATATTATATGTTATAATTTATTAATATTTATGTATGGATAGCAATGAAACGAACTTTAAATACGTGACGCTTAGTGCAATATGTTAGTGAAAACCGTAACGAAATCGGATAAGCCGTTTCTGAGATTAGCGCGAACAAACACTTCTAACAACAATTCTAACAACTATTGTTTTGGGTTCTATTGTGTTAATAAAGGCCCCTAATAGTAGTGTTTCTCATATATCCTTAATGTACAGAAAGCGATCAGTTAGAATTTTATTATTTGTATAGAAGATACCTGAATATTTCAAAGATATTTTTAAAGGTATGTCAATTGAATGAACTTAAGATGGAAAGTGATGAGACCTACACTATAACACAACAGCAATGAACGCTTGTGGATTGATATAAAAAGGTATCTAGAGTTAATTTTGATTTTATAATAGTATCAATGGCGGTAATACATATATTTGTAGTACGAATTGTACTATTATGAAATCATAGGACTTATGAACTGAAATAAAAAAAAAACAATACTATATAAGACGAACATAGTGTGGGTTCATAAATTAAAGTTGTTCTTAAAGCAGATATCCTTCCTGTAATTTAAAGTGAAACTCTTCAAGGTCGACGCAACTTTTGTGTTAATTAACTACATTCAAACAGCAAAGCCAACTGGAGAAAACGCCATGGTATGCCATGAAAGTGCACAACACTTGAACGTGCTCTGCTTACTTTAGGTTTGCCACAAAATCATCGATTGTGATTCCTCGAGCGCAAGCTAATTTAGATTCGCTGAGAGATTCTGTGAGCAAGTGTTGCGGTGAGATACGAAAATGTAGATTGGTCTTGTCCTGATCAGGACATCGTTGGAGAGGCAGTTAACAAACCGTGCTTGTTGCGTTTTGATTTGTTTTGATGGGACATATTTTCATCCATGTTTAGACAGATATTGTAGGCACTACTTATTCCTAGTAGTTTCTTCTAGTAGACCCAAAACGTGGAAAAGTGATACAGGGAGGCTAACTTACTGCGTACCTAAATAATGACACACACACACACATATATATATGCCCTGCGTTCATTAAATATGAAATTACAATACAATAATAACAAATCACAGTTCAATATGTAATATTTTACTGTCCCAATGCCATTTCTAGTTATATCTAAATCTACATAAAAGCAGAAGTACCTACCAAGCGGAGGAGTACAGGCGTGAATAACAAAGACGCTCCCCTGACCGCGTTGAGATAAGGACGGACAAATTGGTGAAAACGCAGGACGGCCAATGGCCACTAAAACACTTTCGGCGGCGATGTCAGACCATCAGATAAACCACATTCCGATGCTTAGGAAAGTACGGAAACGGGTCGCAATACAAAATGTTGTATATGCGTCAAATTCTTGAAATTACACATAAGTAAATAAACGATCACACACTCACAACATAAACAACCATGACCCGAGAACAAACTTTTATTTGTCACATTAATGTCTACCCGGCTGGCAATAGAACCCGGGACTTCTCGCTTTGTAGGCAGTCACTATCACTGAGTTACGGGATCGTCGAAGGTTTTTATTGTCTCGAAGTTTTCCTCAATATGTGGCAACGTAAAAACGCGTCGGTCTAGTTTCACAAGGTGACCATTTTACTTACCTACCTGACGGTATGACGGCATGACCAGACGCTTATTGGAATGACAGTTACCACAAATTACAACGATAAGTGTATACACTAATGTAATAATGTGTATAAGTACATACAGTGTAACACACAGACGTATTAAAAGGAACGTTAATTTTAAAATTTCGCTAAGGTAGAAGTTACATTCGATGCTCGACCAATAACAACCCTAATAAGCAGATTTGGTGCAAATAATATTAAGTTAAATTATATTGTAAGTATTAATAAAGATTATGGAACCAGTGTCGCTTAGAATATCTCAGTAGTAGCAATACATTGGTGATAGACGTCTGACCTAGTGTTGGAGCGTGAATCGTAGCGTTATTTATTTGAGTAACTGTCCTTGTGTAAATAACTCTTCGCAAGCCCTACTTGTGTCAATATTATTTCATTTCGTTTGACTCTCGCGATCATTGGGACTGTCGTAATTGAGCCTTATTAAAAAACATTAATTCGAATCGGACTTGCGTACGTAGGGTTCTGTACTATAAATAATTGAAATTATGTCAATACGATTGCTAAAAGAAATGCGGTACGTGAACTAAACGATGGCAGCACCGTCGTTCCGACTCAACACTCGGCAACTCGTTCTAAGACGGAGCCTAGCTAAGGGTCAAGCGCTATAGCAGGCCTCACTTGTGTTTAGTCCGCGCTGGAGAATTGTGCCTTTCTGATAGGAATTGTCATACGTTTCGTTTGTAATTATTGTTAATTTAAATTCTTGTACAAACATTACTCGAATTACAAATTATCCGCTTCACCATCGCGCCAGCATTACTGTTCATGTTGGGCATATTATATACCTATTATTAACAGTTCATCTACTTATGCCTTGAGACGTTTATATTATACTGTCGAGACATTACGCAGGTTGATATCCAAGGTTGGAAAAAGGATGGGGAAATTAAATTGTCCAATTTCTGTGCTTTCTCTTCAACATGTATTCTGTCGAATACCGAGAGACTGGCAAGTCAACGCGCTTGAGGGTTTGAAAATTGGTTTACAGTTAATCTGCCTCATAAATAAATCTCTTAACATGCTTCTTCACTGAGTTCAACGTTAAAATTAATAAATATTTTTACTATTTTTATAATTTTCAAGTAAAATTTTCACAAGCTGTACCTATTTGGCTTCTCAAAATTAATCCCCAAAATCATAATTGTGTTATTTATGGAATATGTCAGTGATTGGGTTACTCAACTTTATTATACTGTCCAAATACTTAGCACTCTTTCAAACTAACACAATTATTTTCTTCGTTCTAACAAAATTCTTTTACAGTTATTGCTGCCTTTGTAACTGCTCCACATCCTAACATTAAAACTCAAACCCTATGTAATTAATGTATAAATTCCTAGAGTTAATACTACAGCCTTTTAATATATACATTCCGTTCGTAAAGATGATTTATATAGTCATAATGTCACACCCTAAGGTGATCTGGCAGAATTCGCTTTTTGTCGATAATACTGCCTGTTATGTAACTTGTTGCACAAATTTTTATTTAATTAATAAGTCCGTTCTGGTGCATGAAATGTATTATATTTTTATTAAATTAAAATTCCAAAATATTTAATCATTTGATTGTATTATATTTATATATAGTTTCAAAAAAATATATATACACGACTCAACTCTAATGTATATCATGTTATTAGGAATCCAGAAATTTTAAAGAAAACATAGTTCGACGGACAAACACGCGAAGTACTCGCTGAACCCTAAAACGTCAAACCTACATTTACTAGACGTTAGACCAGGCGATGGGACAAAACTGGGTTATAAAAACAAGTTGTAACGACACCGACACAAATTTTGCTAATACCTACAATCGGAACCAGTCGGCCATCACACCTGTGTGGTGGAGTATGTGGCTCAAATAAATAAATTAAACACGTTCCAACGAGTTTCATATTTCATTGGACTAAGCTTGTCTCAGTTACTTTGTTTTATCTCTGGCGGGAGGAGAATTTTTGGTATTTGTATATCTCATCGTATGATTATAACTTCGTTATGATTCTCTCGCAGAAGGAAGACTACGGACAAACTCAATGCCTATAAATCGGTCAATTTTGTGTGCATAAATAATTACGTTTACATTCATACAAAAGAACAAAAAAAGGATAAAAGAGAACAAACATATTTTGCAGTTCACTACGTACTGAATTTACGTATATTTCTGATGGAGAGGAGAATTTATGGAATTTGTTATGACCCTTTGCATTCTTTCGCCTTATGCTAAAATGATTTAAAAATTATCAGTTGAACATACAAAAGAAGACATAAACAAAATAAAAAGAATAAGCATATATAGTTCACTACTAGATGCGGCCCGGAGTGTAAGATAAGTTGTGAAATGAGTGGAAAACTTAACAAATTCGTACTTGTCCTATAAATAACAGTAGTTGGTTGAATAAACTAACTTCGAAAGATAATCCCTCCTTGCGAGCCAGCACTGTCCGCTCGTTGATCCGCTCACCCGCGCTGGTGAATTCGTACCAATGTTTCGCGGCAATGTTTGTATACTAAGAAATACAATGTATACACAAATCCGGCCGATTATTCTGGGTTTATCAGAATTCGAATCCTCTGGAAAATTTTCAAATAATATAAATCCGATTGAATTTTAACAACTTCAGGTAAAATATACAGTCATAGTCCGATGAGTTGTGTCAGTTCGAATTCCTGATCAACTTAGCTAAGCAACTTCATACGCCATTGAGAAATGGGTAGGTGACCTCTAAAAATTTCTTTGGCGCTTCAAAGTTTTAGAGAACACTAATCCTTCACACTGAGGTTTAGCAGTTATTTAGTAGTCGTTACACTGTGTCGGAGAGGCCGTCATATTGCACTGCCGATACTTGGACTGGCCACTAAACCCTCCACCAATCAACACTGCGTGGTAGAGTGCTCTGATCTTTTTATACCGAAGCGACTTGTTCCCAGCATTGAGCTGATATTGGAATAAAACCAAGTTTGATTAAGAGATTACGAAATGAACGGCTTTCAATGAATTTAATATTTATTGAACTATCTCCGTTCAGATGCTTTAAGCGGTATTTTTGCTGAGAAAACAATCCGATGCGTCAATTCTTTCCAATAAATTAAAAGAAATACATTGGTAACCCGATTAATGAATCTCGGTTGATCTGGATTTGAATGAGCCAAGGAACTCTTTGAATGTATAAGCGGAGCGAAAGTTAAGTAAGCGTACCTAACTATATGAAACATATTAACTAGTGTAAAAAACTCGGTCATATATAAATAGAAAAAGTATATGATGAGGCAAATTATATAACATAAAGTTTACTTACAGTATACAATACAATTATACACAAATATTAAATATGAAAAAAATATATATAATTGTTAATTGTCGTCTTTTGTTCTGTTTATGTAATTGGTCATCCCTACAAATCTGCATCATTGACATTGTACTTAAAAAAAATATTTTTAAATTCATATACATTTTAGTAAAAAAATACTTAAAACTCTATTCTAATCTGTCGCTTGATCTATGTTTTTTAATCAACGACCATGATTAGATCACCGTCATATTAATCGTTGAGCGCTAAACCTCCTTTTGATATTTCTTTCATTCACGTCGCCAGGCAATGACGTATTTTTGCATTTATGAGCCATGGATTATATTGTTGACCTGATTTAATATTTTGTCCTAGAAAAATATAGGGTTAAAACGTAATAAAACGGTCGTCTATAATACAAATTACAAAATCTAGCATATTCAGTTACATTACTCGAAATAAGAATGTATAGCATAGTATAAAAAGTCCCGTAGTTTGCATTGGACAAAATTTGCTCTTTCTGAGATACAAAGCTAATAACAGAGCAAAGCTACGACAATGGTTTAGAGCTATGCCAGGATTTGATAGTCGATTTATTAACATTAAGAATTTTTTTATTTACTCCCATATGCATATAGTATATACCAAAATGATTTTTATTTAAATGAACAGCGACATAATGTGAAATTAACTAACGGGCTGAACCAAATGACTAATGGTTAACAATGAACAATAGAAAATACAGCCACTAATTCAAAAGGCTTGAAAACAACCGTGGATTGAATTACTAATAGGACCATTTTGTTTTTGTTAAGCTGTAATTAAGTAAAAGGGAGATAAATGAGCTGTTTTGTATTTAAATGATTTGGATATAGCAAATTATGAATCCATCCGTTGTTGTATGGCTATTGCAATGAATGCATATAATATGTAACCAACCTCAATTAATATGTACGTTCAATATCGAGTCATTGCAAAAAATTATTTAATCATTTATATTTTGTAAATAAACTTATGCACGTTATTTTTTGTTACCACTACCCAATAGGTGCTTTATCGAGGAGAAGAAACGGCGAAAGAAACTCCTCGTCATATATATTGTTATTAGAACAAATTACAATGTATGTTATTAATCTACGTCGAACAATTTACGCTCATTGTCAGAACTGTTGGTTGAAATCTAACGTCTTATTGCAACTCGCACAGTGATTTCGTCTCAATCAAAGTGTAAAATGATCAAATTCAAAATCATTGTTCTTGTAGATATTCTATAAATACACTTATGCACGTCATTTTTTGGTTCTACTAGCGTTACGAAAAGGAGAAGGATATTGAGGAGAAGAAACGGCGAAGGAAACTGCTCAGCACATCTTTTAAACAACACATGGTAATTACAAAAGTTTAAACCTGTGCGGAACTGGATTAGACACTATCATTTCCAGGCGTCCTTATCATTAATATATTCAAAATTGTTCAAAAGCAAACTAGCAAAGAATACCCCACCACGCATGAATATTTGGTAGCTTGCAAGCGCTGCATGTTGACTAGATTCAAAATAGAAAATAAACCCCTTAACAACTCGACGTACGGCAGGTATACATCCTTACGAAGTGCACGTACCACCTATACGGACGGCGGAGTTTGCGTCGTTATTCTTTGGGCGCACTGAAAAGGACTAGAATAACTTGCCCCGTCGGTGTTCCCGCCTTCTTACAATGTGGGAGTCTTCAAGAGGAGAGTGAATAGGCTTTTATAAGTTTGTGCTTTCAACATCTTAGACTTCATCGCCACTTTCCATCAGGTGGAATTGTTGTCAAGCATTAACTTATTCTATGTAAAAAAGCTCTTAAATCGTGCTTACCTCACCTACATGTAAACATAGTAAATGAGAATCATATATTAATTAATATTCTACGAACTCGAGCTCCCAGCTATACCTTCCTGTGAACTAAAAGTACTTACTCATAAATTTTGAATTAAACACGGAATTACCTGGCCCGGAAACTTGTGGATTTTAGAGAATTTTTGGGTCAGTTATTATTTTTAAAATGTATACGGGTCGTTTTCCCATGCATAAAATTTAAGCGGCATGGCAGAAAATGGTAGTGTCGGTCCCTAAAATATTGCAGGTATATTTTTTTTTAGAAAATACTTATCTACTCGGAGCAGTGAAAAAAATTAAACAAGAATGTAATTAACAAGTTAAAAAATATATATAAAGGACTAATTTTACATCATAGTGAGGTGTTCTTAACCCCGTTTTAATGGTAAAATGCTTTATAACACGGATATTATTTTTTATTTAGATTAACATCTGTCTTTATTTAATTGACATATAGTTACAGTGGCTCATAGTAATATTTATGTAACTACCCTTACAAGCTCTGATAGGTATGAATACAAATGTCCGGCGAAAATATATAATTTCCACAGTCATATACTTGTACGTGGATATCTTTGCAACAGAATGCTTTGTCTGCGTCGCACTCCCGCTCACCTCTCCGGTTTGTCACGCTCCAGCGTTTTGCGCAGAAGCAAGCAAAGTCGCTCCTGCGTATTCTCGCCATAAACGTAAGTAATTCATTTCGGTGACATTTATAAGATTTACATATTCAAGATTTAAAAAAAATGATTTGGGTTAAAATTTTTGTTATGTTTGTCTTTTAGGTTAATTTTGTAATTTCATTTTTGAATGCCAAATCCAAAAACAGAAGAAGAAAGACGAAGAAAAGTAAGAGTAAAAATGTAAAAAATAAATTTTCTTAAATTCGACGAAAAAATAAATGACTATAATGTTGATTGTTATACAAAGAAACATAGAGGTTGTAAATTTGTCCTAATCTTTCTAGCCTACTGGCTAACAAATACTTTTGCTTTTTCTGTTTTGATTAATTCACACTAGTTATTAATTGCGAATTTAATTATTTTGTTTCAGTAGATTGCTGCTAATTGTACTATATAATAAATACATACGTTGGGAAAATATATATAAAATTTCATTTCGGGTGCATTTCATTCTGGTTCATTCAATCTCATATTTCTCAATAACTATTCAAGATATTTAGTGCCCGCTAACACCCATTTTATATGAAAGGATAAATTATACTTTGAGGTAAAAAAAACTAACATAGGTCTTAAAAGAAAAAAATCCTATCGAAATTGACAAAAAAAATCGCAAACGTGGAAAATGACCCGTACAATGTTTTTTTAGCCACGGATCGTTGAACTTATCGATGTTATATTCAATATCAATGACCAGTTTGCCCGGGATGAGAACATCATCGCTCCCTTTGATACTGTTATGAAGAAAACTAGAACCTCCCCGAAATCCTGTTCCTTTAAGAATAACATTGGAACCCATGATGCAATTGAGATGTTCAATATCGGTAGGCGTATAAACATATCATTTATTGACGTCATAGAAAACTAGTTTTATGTATGGGCAGTAAAATTCAAAATAAACAAAAAAAGCATTTTAAACTATTTTCTTTACATATAAAATTTTGAAATAATAATCCAATCCAGTATTACGACAGCCAACGTGAACAGCTGCTGAATGAAAATTAAATAAACTGTCTTCAAACTGCATGTATATTACATTAATTTTTTAGTTAAGTAATTTATTATAGAACAAAAAAAATGTTTATAATTCATTCAAAACCACAACATTGTCTGATATAAATAATTGTTGTTTACATATAAGGTCGCCTTTTTTGTATTGAAACAATACCAGTATTCGGACGCTGTTGTATCTGTTATTCATACGAGTTTCGAATTAAATTAAATATTGACTAAGATTTAAAATTAAGATTTTATCTCGATGTAAACGTAATCGATTAGTAATTACAAGATCTGGTGCCATTAGGCAGTACATTGCAACGTGAACCGTGAATGTAAGCTCTGATGGAAATCCGATGCTCTTTGTGGTAGAGAATCGATTGAAGCCCCTCAGCAGCCCCTGTTTGAATACATAATGCTATTCTAGTTTAAGCTCGTATGTATTATTCTAAGTGTCATTATAATTTTCATTATTCTAAGTGTCATTATAATTGTCATTATAATAAGTGTCATTACGGCGATCTCCCGCATGGGTGACTCAAGTTGGAATCCGGCACGCACCTCTAATTTTTATAATACACGCGTTTTTTAAATAAAGTATCACTTGCTTCGATGAAGGTGAACAACGCGAGGAAACCTGCGCACCTGAGAGTTCTAAATAATATTCTCAACGGTGTGAAAAGTCTGCCAACCCACATTTGGCCAGTGTGGGGGACAATGGCCTTAACCCCTCTCATTGGAGGGAGCAGCCCAGCAGTGGGACAATTATGAGTTGCAATGATGGTGAAGTTTTATTATAAGCCAGTTCTACATTGTTTTTCACTGGGTTCCAATGGAAATAGTCAATGATATATGGCGTTATCAATATCAAGTTTTATTGTTTCGTTTGTGATATGTATATTTGTAAAAATGAAACCGAGAACTCAAAATTTTGAATTAGAAATTACGAATAACACGATAATAATAAAACGGAAAGTTGACTTTCGATTCAAACGAAATCAATTTTTGCTTATAAGTGTCATTTAGAGAATTAAGAATTAACAAGTAAAATATAGAAGCAGATTTTATAAATAAGATTTCTTAATATTTAGATTCAACTTCACGACCCCATAGCTCGGTTGGTAGTGATCGTGCCTGCCGTGCGAGGAGTTCCGGGTTCGATTCCCGGCCGGGGCAGATATTTATGTGACAGGTAACTGTTTGTTCTCGGGTCGTGGCTGTTTGTGATGTCATATGTGTATATGTCCATGCCACCCTTAACACAGGGAATCCTAGTGCGGCGGTGTGGGTGTGTAAACGTTATTTATTTAAAAAATTATTTAATATAAATTATATATATATCGAATCTTTTGTCATTATTGACAATAATTCTCCGCGGTTCCTCTACATATCTCCTTAAGACAATTTACCGTTAAAGCCATCTATCAAGTATCATTTTAAAGCTATTACTCATTGAACAAAAAATAACATCGAACAATGTGACTCAGATACCTGATAATGGTATGCCCTACGCGTCTCCACAAACACATTAACAAATGTCCCATACAAATTGATAACAATTCCCTTTTGTTAGTCCAGTACTGTCCTGCGAATGAATAATACGTTCTGGAACTATACGATCGCTGTGATTTAAAATTATTAAAAAAAAAAATAACTAAATTTGTAGACGATAAAAAAAGTTGCACGTTTCGAATATTACATTATTTAAAAAGCCCGCAAACTTTCATTTATAATTGGAATATGATGAAAGAAGTGTTTTCTTTTGTAATAGTTTTTATTTTAATCGGATTTAGTTTTGGCAGGATTGTTAATAAAAGAACATGTCCTGAAGTTCGAGCAGTACCACATTTTGATCTACCGCAGGTAAGTTATTAATTTATTTTTCATAGTCTAAATTATACCATTACCATTTTTCGAAATAAGGTGATCCTAATTAGTCGCTGTAACAGAACTGCTAAAACAAAACATTTTTTTATCGAACATCGAAAATAACCCAATGAAAATAAGGGTATCCGGTGTCGTGCTATTCTAGTGGAGATTAGTTTCGATGGATAAAATCTATAATTACCGGTTACTTTACACTTTATTTTACTTTAGACGTCATGATAATTATATAATGATATGTAAATATACTGATTGAAATTAATTATTTACTTTAAAATTACTCTAGCGTATGGAATGCAGTCTCTAGATATTTCAACATGATTTGGAAAACTTTGATGCCGTATTACACTGAACAAAATATACATGTTAATTACATGTGAAATATCTTACGCTATGAAGGTTTTAAGTGCATAATTCAATGTAGGTATGTTTAATTAAAATTTTAGTACACTAGAAATAACAACATTAATTAATTAACATCAACAAATTTTAATCTAGAAGCAATTGAATGTGGGCGCCGGACGTGTGTTTGATAATGAATACATTGTCTATATGTTAAAGATATAAGGTACCTATGTGTATTGTATGGTGTATGGCACTGATAGTCAAGTAGTTCGAATATCGATTTCCCGTTCAGAGGGCCTTTGATTAACACCTTAACGCATCGCATTTTGTTCATAATTATATTCTTATTTTCAAATAGGTTAGTTATCAGTTGCTTGGGTGAAGAAAAACATTGTGAGGGGAACTGAACTTGACAGTTCTTAATTTTTTTGCTATATTTCACAAAACTGCCAGAGAATACAATCAATCCGTAGTATGCAAGCAAACACGTTGGGTCTCTTCTGTAGTGTTTATAAAACATAAAATGTATAAAATTTAAATAAATAAATAAATAATTGTCTCAATGTTGTATGGATTTTGCAAACTCAAACTTCCGTCAAAACCGTCTCATTATACATATAAAACTAACAGAGGCCAGCAACTAATCATTTGTGGGTTGTGACGATGAATGACGATAAAAAAATATCCACGATCACCCAAATGCTGGGATTTTTAAAGATTTAAGATCTTATTTTAAACTAGCAAACTGCCCCTCGTTTCGGTGCAGATAAACTGCGCCTTTTCTGCGAGATTATTTATTTATTTATAACTTTTTTATTTATGAATGGATTGAACTTTAAATTTTAAGTGATGTTTACAAGAATACATTAGTGAAAATCATAACAAAATCTGTTAAACCGTTTCTGAGATTAGCGCGAACAAATGCACAGACAAACAGACAAAAATTCTAACAACTATTGTTTTGGATTTTTTACTTTAATACAGACCTCCAATAATATTTTTTGTCGTATATCCTTCAAGTACAGAAAACGGTCAATTACAGTTTTATTACATGTACCTATAGATAATTACGATTTCGGCCATTACTCATGTTAAATATAACGTTCAAATTAAATGCTGGAGAAAAACACGATGTTAATATTTAACATAGTGAAATAAGTACATTTAGGTGAACTAATGTACCTTCATTTAAAATCGACCTAATCTCAGCATAGACTAGGAAATATGACCCTATTAGCCTAACAGTTGACCCTAGATCACTAGATGTAATTAGGTCGTAAGTTTAATACCTACTAGGGTTTAAACCGTTCGTCAGATGAAATCACAGAGAGATCATACATAATTATTTGTGGTATAAAAGAACATCTTGAATCACAAATATGTAAAATCAAACGCTTGCTTAAAATCAAATGAAGTCTGTGGATGAGGGCTTTTATTATTTATTTTAATTTAATTTTAATATTACAAGTTTCGGAGATAAACAATAGTAAATAGACGTGAATTTATTATAAAATCATTTAAAATAGGTACTTAAAAATATTTATATTCCTCATAATTAACCTTTTAATTTGGTATAAAATAATAATGGGATTACTATTCTTATATTTTTATTCCACCCCCTCCCGCTCTTTCTCGAAGTTAACACTCAAAATCAGATTATCAATCCCAAACATGTCATGGGGTTTGTCGCCAAATACCTAGGCATGAAGGTACACGGCGTATATCTGAGCTGACTAAAAAAACGTAAACGCCAAGGTAAAAACTGGTGCTTTATACTGAATTGAGCTATATCAAAAGAGAGCTGGTTGAATCTGATTGATTTCTGATTCACACTTGATTCCCAGTTACTTATATACTGATACTGATAAACAGATACACAACTACATGAGGGCTGTTCCCCAACGTGGCCTCCAATCTCCTCTATAGCCACCCCAAGCCTCGCAAAACTAATTTGATTCCGATACTGGTCAATCTGATTTCTGATACTGAATACTGTTGGCAAACAGGCCATCCGACGCACCGATAACTGGCACACAACAATTATATAACTCTGGTAATATATGCACTGAGATACAATAGTAAATTTACTTACTGATCTGGCTTCGACAACGTCTCGACCCTGAAAACGTCAGACCAGCAGGGGTTAACCACTTTTAATCACTATATCTGTGCCGATTGTCAAGTTATTATTTTCTACCCTCATCGTGTATATCAATTTTTCGTCTTGTTAATTCTGCTCTTTTATGGGAATAGCTGACAAACGAGTAGACGAGCCACCTGATGGTAAGTGGTCACCATCGCCCATGGACATGGGTATCACCAAAGGCGTCACTAATGCGTTGAAGGCCGAGAAAGCAGAAGAAATAAACAATGTACTGGCTCTTAAGCCCTCAGCCGGAACACGACGAGTCATTTGGCGGCTGACTCAAGCAAGAGGGTGGTAGCTAGTCAGGCAGGCTTCGCGAAAAGATAATAATACCAGTAATAACATGAATGACGTAATAATAAAATTGATAATATAATCCTTACGCGAAACCCTACCACCAAGCAGGCTGGCTTTACGATACCCAGTTCTGCCAGCATGGGATTTGGGACAGTATTCTAGGCCACCCCAATACAGCACCTAATGAGGATTCCAATTTTTCGTCAATTTACTTAACCCTAAATACGAATTTAAAAGTCCCATGCTCTACAGATATAGAATTTTTAGGTATATGTACATAATAAGCGAAGGTAATGTATATAAAAAGGTATGTTACTTACGAGCAATGTGTGTTAAAGTTACAAATAATCGCTACACTTGCCCCACAATAGAATTTCCTTTGCCGCGGGTAATAAAATATACAATAAATCAAATACACAATTATCTTATTTTAAAGAGACGCCTACATTACTTTGTAATAGACAGGGAAAATTTCTAATTCTGTTTACGCTCTAACAATGGCAGAACTTAAATCACCTACCTGCCGCACTGTGACATTTCAATGTAAGCATTTGCATACATTATTCAATTATCATACCACAACAATCAACATCAAGATAGCTACAACTGGAAAAGGCAGTCGTATTCATCAATGGTTGAAAATTTCCTATATATTTACTAAGAAAGTTATTACAAGTTATTGTAAAATATAGAACACTTTGTTGCACAGACACATCCAAATACAGGCACGCACTTGATTTCCGAACAAGACCTGTCGATAACAACAACTCCGATAAAGAACTGATGATACTCTGGCATGAGCCGTCGGATAGTTTTTAGGAAGGTACGACTCTACGGCAGATGCCCTAAGAACAGACGAGTCATACCAAAACCATATAGTCTTTTCTTTATTAGGAGGTGTTCATCTTGGTGTTGTAGTTGAGAGTTTATAATACGTCCCATTAATTTGGAGAGTGATGATGATATAGCGAGGGATCTGTAGTGGTCTAAGTAGAGAGTGAACCCCAGTTACCTTTTACGAGGACACAGTGCCGTCGGAATAGGAAAAACATATTATAACCAAAGTCATCTCCGGAGCACATATTTTCATCTCAATTGCAGATATACAGTAAGATCCACTTGACTTGTTTAAAGCACTTTGATTAAAGCGCACATCAGGCACTATGCTTTTATACCCCCTACCTTAAATGGCTTTAGGAAGAACCAGAAGCTCGCTAGTCCCTTACACGCTTTGTGTAATCTTTGGAAGACCAGGACTCTGTATCAAATTACTCTCTTAGGTAATATATATCTGAACTACAGTAACTTATCCTGACCCGTACGCAGTCCGAATAAGCAGATTCCTTGAGCACGGTTCAATTCCAACCAGAATCGAGTCATTCTACCATTGGGTACAACAGTGTAAGGAATTTAATATTCCATGCTCTTAAATACCATGTCAGATCGTGCTTCTAAAATCGGTCAATTTGGGAATTTTCTAATCAGACCTAACACATCTTCATCGTCATAGTGAAGAATATATTTAACTGCAACGTCTTAAGATGATGATGGTATTGAGATTGCAGTGCAAGCCTCTGATATTGCACTAATCAACTTAAAATATTGACAGAGGTGCTGTAAAATTAAACATTTGTCGTTTATTTAACCTTTACATATTGTTTTTTTTACGAGTGGAGGGCTAAGTAAAGTTGAAAAAAAAAAACGTTTACACACTCACACCCCTGCACAAGGATCCTTGTATTGCGGGTGGCGTAGACAGACACAAATATAACATCACAAACACCCATGACCCGAGAACAAACCGAGAGAATCTGGGACTCCTCGCTCGGTAGGCCGAGTCACTACCAACTGGACTATGGGGTCATCAAAATGGCAATCACAATGGAACATCACTGGTGACTCTGGAGTCAAAGTGGTTCCCACAATGCATCAAGATAGATGGAATCACTCTGCAGGACTTTGTCATTGGAGACGGAACTGTTTCCAAAGTCGGAATATCTTAGGTTCGCGTCCCCCACGGACCAATGGGAGGGCTACTGCTAAAACCGTTAAATCGGGTCTGCCTAGCCGTGACAGCCTATCACGCCTGGATATATAAAGGGACCCCAAGATTCGCCAACGATGTACAACTCTCGGATTAGTGAGAGCTGGATATAGAAAGCATTGGTAATAAGGAGAGGTAAAAAAGACTGGAAGTCCGTTTCGAAAACCGGAAAACATTATAAAATATTTCACGGTTAACTACGACTGGCCTTACAGGGATTGGGAGCTTTTAACGTCTGGACCATAGCTCGCAGACCTTTCCTCAAGGAACTAGACACTATCATCTTGATTTGATGATTTTTTGATTATTTTTTTGATTTTGATCTGTTTAATAACCGTTAAGATGCATTATTTGCAGGAAAGGTTGCCTGGATTCAAAATATGAGCAGCCCCTTACACCCTGTTCGGATAAGAATGAAGAGAAAAATACTCGTAAATATAAGAACAAATTTGAAATGGCGACTTGCGAATACTTATAGATGAGACATCAATGAACACTATCAATAAAACTATATAATACAAGAAATCCATAAATAAAACTTATATTTCCTTAATGTTTCACACGACATTTCATCTGAATTTGTTAAATATTCTGCAACGCTTTTTCTTTACCATATAAATTTATTGTTATTATTTACATATAACATGCTATTTAAAATTAATTTGTCGAACTGGTTGTAAAGTATGCTAATTTATTCAAACACCGTTATTGTTTAACTAATTAAATATGCGTAGAAATATCTGTCTGTAACTGCTAAAATAATGATCATAAGCAGTGTTATTTCAAAGTTTGGATTCCATTTATGAATACCGCATCAATTGCTTTTGAATATAAGTGAAAAATGAGTGAAAAGTTTGAAGTCTATTGTCGAATAACAAATATGAAAATTTAAAGCTTTCTTGCAATATGAACTAAGTTGCGTATGGAAAATTGAAATCGTTATTTGGCTTCTGGATAGTGGAATTAAGAATAAGTAACATTTATAGACATTCTATGGGTGTAGGAAAAGGAAAACTTTCTTCAGTTAAATAATGAACATTTTTAGAATTTAACATGAACTAATAGTGATATTAAAAACTGAGTTGTCAGATCGTCTACAAATAAAACTAACAGACAGCGGACATAAATTTTTAGTGGAGTATTAACTTGTACAGGAGTTCGTTATATACGTAGGTGTGCACTAATGTTTTACAAAAAATCCTTTTTGAGGGATATTAATTTGATAATTAATTTGATATTAAAGTTTGAAAATTCATATCCATGATTCTAGCAAGTTGTAATTTTACTCCAACATACAAATAACAATGGGTATACCTGTAGTATATGTAGAATACCTGTCACATGTGGGTTTTTTTGTTTATACCTCATTTTCATAGATAATATTTTAATGTTTTTAAATATTACTCTTTATAAGAATTATAATCAATCATAAATAACAATAAAGTAATAAATTATTTTATTAAATTACCTCAAGGGAAATTGGCATGTATCTGATAATATAATAAATTCAATAATTTTATACTAAAAGCATCGCGGTGATTTGCTTTGTTAACCGTTGCCAAAGGAATTTTTTCGTAGGTATGAACTGACCCAGGCAGTCGATTATCCAGATATGGAATAAACTATAGTAGAAGATAGTTTTATGTGTGTTTTGTAACCGGTGTGACACGAGTTTGGTGGCACATTAGGTACGTAATACCTAACTTAAAACATTAGGCTGCGGCTACACTGGTATATCTGTTGATGTAATTTAAATAGTCACAACATACCTCATATATATACAAACCTTATATATACCTATAATAGTAATACTAAAATTACTTATACTAACATTCGATTTGGTTCCTAAGATTGATCCCAGTTCACACTTAGTAGGATTTTATTTTGTTATGTTACATATTAAGTTCATTTAAATAATTAGAGTTCGTAAATACATATAATGAAAGTTTCACTTTCGCATACGATGCTCATTTTACAATACAGCGTGAATAAAATGATGTACAAAAATCAAGTTTACTATGTCCAATCAGTCTTGGTTTTAATTTTTTTTTTTAGATTATGTCTAAAATTACAAACAGATATATCGTAAAAACAGACCGACAACTTATTACGGTTCCAAAAGATAGAGCCTTTTAACGGTAGAACAGACGGGTGATTGTAAAAGGGCTCTACTTGGTTGTAAAAGGGGCGCTACTCAATTTTAAGTTTAAGCGATCCTGACCTGCTCATAGTACAACCTTTATTAACAACGGATCCTAGAGATCAACTCGCAATACTAAGAAAAATACCGCCGTGTTGATAACGTATCAATATACTATAGTTCCACTTGTGAACTGACTCTTACACTGTAACCAAAACACCTTAATATCTTGTCACGATTAACTTTACGAGAATGCCAGAAGTCAATTAAGAACTTAAACATTTCAAATAATATTAAAATGTAAATTGAGTTTGATCTTCACGATAAACAAGAAGTCAAATTCGGTTCATTAAGTGCCCAAAAGAGCTCAGAGCGCTAAAGTACTTGAAAAATCGCAAAGCATCACGAATTTCAAAACGCCTGACTATAAAGTAGAGGCAATTTATTTTTCTTACAACTGGCAGTGTAATTGCACACGCGTAAAAATATCTTATTTACCATTCAGAGGCTCTAACCCATTTTTAGTGGATGAAGTGTTCTAAATAACGATCTGTCGAATTCACAATCAAATAACATATGTGTTTTGAGACGATGGGATAGGGATATATTGGGAATCGTTGGTAGCGTTGCAATAAAACTATTCCCAAAGTATAAGTTTATAAACCCAAACCATTAATATTAATGTAATATAACATAACAACTCCAAACCAGCCGATATAATTATGCGATTGTAATCGATTAAAAGTTTAACAACATATCTAATTGCTAATTACAGATGCTTGGCGACTGGTACGTGGTAGAATACTACGCGAGCGCTGAAGAGGCATTATCATACAGTTGTATGCGAGCTGTGTTCACTGAAGATGATCACGTACAAGCTGCGGGTGAGTGATCAGACGCTTAAAGAACAAGAGTGGGTGAAACTGGGGTGTTAATATAACAATAAATAAACGCACTTACTGAAACTCTCGTATTACTTCCCTAATTCCTTTACCGTGGGTGTCATGACATGGTCACTGTAAATACATTACAAAAAACTAGAACCAACCCTATTTATTTCTCCCAGCCGGAACTAAACCCGACGCTCACACCGAAAGCGTTATCACTATCAGCTGGGCTGTAGGCGAGCAAATGGCAGAAATCCGACTCTGGATTTTTACCTGCGTCTCCTTTCCTCTTATTTTCTTAATTAATTACCTGGAATACGTTATCTCTTGAATTTTTTCCGTTCTTATCCAAGCCATATTCAGTTTCATTTGTCACAAAAACATTATTGTATTACAATCTTAGTTTAAAAAAGAAATACTTTTAATCTCTTTGAACTGAAATTATCGGAACCTTTCAATTCCGAGAGTCTATAGAGTAGCGATCTTGATTCAGATCTAAATGTATATAAGTAATCTGCGGAACCACGGAACCCATTTGACAAATTCTTTTACCATTGAATGGTACATCATTCCAGATATACATTCCACATAGACTGTGTATCATGTATAATTAGTTAGTTGTTGAGCTCGAAAGAAGTCGAAGCAGGGCTCTATTATACATATATAAAAATAGCTAGCCTTGCAGATATTGTTGTACAATATAAGTGAATAAAAAAAGTATTAATATCTTGACTACAGCGCCACTTATCCGTTCATGGTACGTCTATGAACCATTGTCCCGGGAGAATACTTTCTATGAAAATGGTTTCCGTAGGTTGGTGCAATGAATGACACCAATGATTGTCACGCGGCGTAAGATCTTAGGTTTTAGTTACTTTCACCCAATATCTATTCGTAGGTATCCGTGTCATATTGAAATGTAGGTTAAGTTTTATTTATTGATTTAGAAATTTTAAGTTTTTTTTTTGTACCCGCGATTTTTTTGACACTACGTCTAAGTTTACGTTTAATTGCCACCTAACTTCTATTCCAGATGGCACGGTGGAGTGGACGCCTGGAGTGACCATGAATTTCACATACCATTTTGCGGACGATCCTAATGGTGAAAATCTTTTAGGAAACATCACTTGGCGAGTGGATTTGAATGAACCGGCTCATTGGACCCATTCTGAAATTACTTGTAAGTTCAATTTCCCTTTCTGTATAATTAACCAACAAATGAGGTGATGACCCTATCTCTAATCACAAACTTGGTACAAGCCAGGTACATCAGACAGGTAATTCTAAAAGTACGATAATACCTACCAGACTACACTCCAAGCAATGGTTGGATCGGATTTTAGGATTGTTTTAGTTCGTGTACAGTGCACAGTGCACCACAACCAGGGTGGCAAGATTGGTTAGCTCAGGCTGGAGGATGCGTGGAACCCCTCATATCCTATAACTTCTATACTATAACTTCTGTACTGTTAACGTATCCAATAATATTTAAATGCCATTTGAAAATTAGTTAATTATAATTTTTTTTGCATATTTATCCTAATAAACTATACACAACGACTTATCATCGTGTAGAAAAGTACTCGGAGGTAAGTAATGGTAAATTTTCGTGTATTTTTTTAACACATTCAGAGCGAAAACTCTACATTCCTATCATGCCTTCGATTTTGAAATATTCGATTTTTTTTTTAACTTAAGTTTCTTATTTTTTACATTAATACACGATAAAAGTACTTTACGTCATAACTTTAAAATGTTATCTACATAATGTAATGATCGAAAAAAAATTAGCAATCTTCCTTTTTATGCAAGTTCAGGTCACTAGCTCCCACATTAGTATTGACTGTGTCGTGAGAAATTAGGCTTATCCTTTTCTTTATATATGGTGAGAGAAATAACTGTTAAACATCAACAACGTTCATTTTGACCTTTATTTCAAAATGAAGTACTAAATCTTTTTTAAACTTATTTATTTTAAGGACTTTTGTACTGTTTGTAGTCCTATTGTATAACACTTACTGTTCTATCATCTCCAATACTACAATACGTAACGTCTTTTTTAAATCTTATTTATTTTAAGGACTTTTGTACCATTTGTACAATCCTATGTCAGTCTTATTGTATAACACTTGTAATAAATCTTTCACTTGAAAATATTTATAAACTTGCCAAGGAGCTTTATCGCCCCAGTGTTGGATTAAGCAGAATGTTATCCATAACATGGAATTATAATGAATTACATAAAATAATTCGGAACTAAATTGCAAAAATTATAACATACTTAGTAATAAATTGTGTATGTTAGGTATATGGATTCGTTAGTGTCAAAGCAGAGAGCTTTTATGTTATGTTCTACTGATAAAAACCATATTAGATTTCGATAAAGGCCACTTTAGGCTTTCCTTAAATCTGATGTCGAATAGGTAGGGTAGAATAGGGTACAAAGGTGGAAAATTATAACAATATAGTGTCACATAATACACCTGAAATCACAATTACTTAATTTACTATATGCTTCTATCATTGGATCGCTTGGATTTTCTTTGGTCACAGGCAATAATCTTCCTCAGATGTACGTTAAAATTCTAATAAGAAAAAAATGATAATTACATGAATAATATTTACATATCTACCCATACCAAAGCCTGCAGCATAAGTGTATAATTTTGCAACGGAGCATCCAGTTACATGTATAAAAAATTAATGGCATGGCACAAATTACACAAACCGCACAGTACTGGGAAGGGACAAATAAATTCAATGATTTGGTCAATAGGTACATTAGTTCCGTTTAAAAGTTAAGCGGGCAGGCAATATAAACTTCCTATTGCAACAAATTAATACACATCCTCTTATTACTAGCATTTATTAACAAAGGATGCTGAAATTAAACTTTTTGTGTAGTTGAAAAGTTACATTACATAGCTCTGGGTTTTTAATTAATAAATTTGTATTCACAATGTCTACTTAACAACAAATAATGATGTATCTGTTTATAATTTATATTATTATAAAAAAAATCACTTTATACAATTGTAGTCTTACCAGGACACGTAGAAAGTTGTGTGAAAAAAGTTTTTATGTAGAAGACACTTCTTTTTATGTTTGTTACCATAGAAATGCTTAATAATATGACCCTCAGATGACGGCATCTACAACACGTACGTTTTGGATACGGAATATAAAACCTGGGCCCTGTTGCTTCACTGCGCCGAACAGAGAGAGGGCGCTAGATACCTCAGTGCTTTCGTTCTATCACGAAACACCACTCTACCTAAAAATGTCATGGCTTACCTTAGAGATAAGCTACCAAGGTAAGACTTCATTTTATTAGTGCTCAATTTCCTCAATACTAGTGTTGTTGTTTAAACGAGTTTCTGCTACACGGTGCACACGTTGTACGGTGAACTTAAATTGGAATCCTGCACGCAATGATCACTAGCTTTGGTGAAGGCAGCCCCGGATCTAGGGGAGGGGGGGGGGCAA
>PDGT01000013.1:2336665-2415313 GCA_003671415.1 Megathymus violae | reverse complement strand
ACTGCTAGAATCTCAGTGCATATAAATTAATTCAATTTAAAACCTATCTACTATTTATTTGTAAGTAATGAAATTATCCTCTATAAAGATTCGTTACCCATACATAACGAGCCAGTTCTAACGGTCGCAATTATGTTACATCGATATGAATGTTTTGCCTTCACTGCGGTTTTCAGTCATTTTTCCCACATATTGCTAAGTGCAAGTAGTTTTCAGCAATAGTTTCTTAGTCACTACACAATTATATACTCATCTTCATGTCATCTTCATTACATATTGTTCATGTTGCCCTATGCTGCTTTGCAATATAAAATTCATTTTTCAATATTTTTTTAAATCTAGAGTATTCCAAGCACTTTGATCGTAAAATAATATATTAAGTACTTTTTCTATACTACAGTATATACTTTCAACTCAAATTCAAAAAGTAAAGTTTACAATTATTACAATAAAATTTCATGTTAAACGTTGACTTATTTAATTGATAATTCCCACATAAAGGCCTACAGAAGAACAATTGATGGTAATAGTTCTAAAAGACTACTTGGTAACTGCTATGTAATTATCAGCCTATTACCGTCCACTGCTGGATATAGGCCTCTCCTAAATGGCCACTCGATCGGTCCTATGTCTTTGGAATCCAATTTGGTAACTTAAAATGAAAATATTAGAATAATTAAATATCAAAATGTGGTGGTACTTAAATATAATATAATAAAGATATTAATAGAAACACAGAACTGTTTTAAACTACAGCTCGGCCCGACTTTGTTCAGGTTTGACATTAATTATATATACATGATAAATATAGCTTATTCCATTCGGAATTATGTACATTTAAAATGGTAAAAGAAATTTTCAGATAGGTGCTACTATGGTTCCGAATATTACTTTTCGCACGTACATTAACTCACAAAATATGCTTTCTCTTCATAATATTAGTTTAGATATATATAAACTGTAACGGGACGGAATCTGAACATTGAATATTTCTGGGATATTGTAATGTAAGTAGATTTTTTAATCAATATAAAGGTCAAAACGTGCTTTTTAAAACAATTTTGTCATCTGTTCACTTATAACACTTAAACTACTGAACAGATCTGAATGATACTCATGACGCCTGGGAAATGGATACGTTCCCATGGAATAGCGAATTAAATAAGTATTAAGTATTGTCTATTAAGAGGGCAGTAACGTATGAGGGTTGAGCTATTATAATATATTTGTTTCTATTTACAGCAAAATCCATTTAAAACAATGCGGGTGCTATTTCTAAAGATAAGGCTTAAATTTTCTAAAGCGAAGGCGAGTTACTAATAAAAAAAATTAACCTAACGTTTGATATATCATATGTTCTAAGTGCAATATCATGTGCCGGCGAAGATCAATATTTGAAATGGCAACCATCCAATGCATTTCAGTTAACGTAGCCAATTTTATGTATTTAATTGTGTTGTAAAGGTTGGTCAAGCGGTTTAGGATTCGCGTCCATACCTTGTCCAGGAAATTCTATTTATGTGGATGATAAGCTGCGTATGGAGCTGACTGAATTGATCGGCCGTGGTATTTGACATACTCAAAGATAATAAAATAAAAGAAGGTTTACTCAATTATAGACAGAAGAATGATAGTTACACTATTTTAAACAGCTGTTATTCATTTGCTTAATACTTGGAAATTGAGATCAATAGTGTGTGCTTTTCGTCTTACATCCGACTTATTGGCGTTGTTGTAGGACCTCCTGCGAGGCAACCTTCCAATAAATCTTCGTTTGTTTTACACTTTTTATATTTTATCTCTCTTAGTGTGTTTTTATATGTACCTAGAAAAGGTCGAGTAACTATTATGAACACTTGTCAATCATCGCTGCCTTTACACATATAGAACATCAGAAGCGTCATTAATAGGTTACTCAGAAGAAAGCGATAGATAAATCCACTTGTTATTTGGTATGTAGATAAAAGAAAATACTTTAACGAAAATAACGATAATCGATATTGACTTTTGATCGAAATCTGTATCTACATGTAATAAAATTCTAACTGATCGCTTTCTGTACATGAAAGATATATAAGAAATAATATTATTAGAGGCCTTTATTAACGTGATAGAACCCAAGACAATAGTTATTAGGATTTTTGTCTGTTTGTCTGTGCGTTTGTTCGCACTAAACTAAGAAACGGCTAGTATCACTTAATATTTAAAATTCGTTTCGTTGCAATCCGTCCATACATAAAAAAAGTTTTTAATGAATATATGTATTTCTAATTCATACGATGCAAAAACCCAGTCTTAAAGCAATGCAGGTGCTATTCATAAGCGTGAAGCGAAGTTTTTCTGATGCGCAGCGAGGGCGGTTTGCTAATTATAAATAAAATTCGAGCCCATTTCCTAAAGGTAAAACAATTTAATCAAATATTTTTCATTCCCGGAGATGGTATTATTTCCTTTAAATTTAAATAGGACCAAAAGGGAAGTATACCTTCTCAAACAAAAAAGGAATTTCTTAAATCGGTTATTAAATGACGGAGTTCTGCGGCAACAAACATAAAAGAACACGAATTGAGAAACTCCTTTTTTAAATTGGTTAAAAAATATTAAGTCTGCTTAGAGATATTTTGAAAAAACAGCCGCACTGTACCCATTATACATGATACATATTGTTGCTCCCAAACGCCATTTTTATTGTTAATTTATGTAAACACATACTTCACGTCTTTATAATCTTTAAAAACATTTTATTGTTTTTGGATTTTATCACAATTCTTTTTCCTCTTTTTTATATATTTACATCTTTACAAATTTAACTATAAAAATAGTAGCTGGCTTTGCAGACGCTTTATTGCATAACATGCCTGGAATTTGATCTCAGTGCCACCTACTACGACGTTCATTTGTGAATCTAAACCATTTAAAGAACCACAAAAAAATCACAAAAATTTCATCAAAATTGTTCTAGCATTTTAGGAGTTCAGTGGCATACACACATATATAACAATTTTTCATACAGAAATCAGCAAGTTTTCCTGATTTATTTATCTCAATTTCAGATACGACGTTGACATCAAATACGTCTTTCCGATCCCCCACGACAAATGTTCGTCGAAACCGGCGCGAGAGGACTACTCCCCTATCTTAGTGGAAGTGGACAGCAAGGTGCCAAAGCGACCGGGCGTCAGCTACAATATTGCTCTTGGGCATTAACACGTTATGATTATGTGTATAGACAGAGTGCTCAATTTATGAATTGTATTAAAAATTGATATAATAAAGTGAGGTGTCAATAAATAGAAGTTTTTATTCTGGCAAATTCTAAGTGTGAGAGATCGAGTAAGTATTTGGTTTGGTAGAGAGTTTGCAGCCGAATTTAAGGCATATCAATTATGAAACCGCAAAAGGAATGACAGATCTCCCTTTTCTCTCATCACTACGAACGGTATTTGTTACTCGTTATGTTACTCGAAAATCTCTCAAAAGTCTTCCCTACACCTTTGTTCAGTGGGGACTGATGAAGGGGTTGGAATCTACACCAAATATTACAAGAACGAAACAAGAAGCCTGTCGACGAAACTCAAAGATTACTATCAAACAATACCAATCGTATAAGCGCTAAGAAAAAGCGATTTGATCGGTTGGAGCGTTTCGGAACAATAGCGAAACTATAAATAGCGTACTTTCTATTTTTGCTGTGACTATCAGTACACAAACTGTATAAATTAAATCAATTTGTGGTATTTTCTTGAAAATTCTTCTTATCGGCTTTCAAGTCCTAACAAAACAAATGTTGTATTGAATGGTTTCAAGGAACTGATAGCGCTCTAACAATGTTCTCCGGCATAATTAGTATGCCACAAGGCACACGACTGTGCCTCGCACAATAAGTAACCATCCTGTATACTCACGTACGAAATGACATTCAAACTTGACCATATCTAAACGTCCGACAATACACCAATAATGTTTAAAACAAGTTTTAAACATGAACGAAATGGTTCCACGCTGGTCAATTAGAAATTCAATATTTTACTGAAGGAGACGTTGCGCCAAAGAGTGCGTTAGATTACAGAAGAGAACTGCCAGAGATTTTAGTTAGTATGTAGGCAGATGTAGGAAAAGTTTGAAATTGGAATGTTTCAAAGTAAGACTCTTGAAGTGACGCTATCTACCATTCATTGTTCATAGTATTTTTCACACAGGTTTTGTGAGTCAAAGTTGATGTAAAAGAAAATATGTTGAATGATAAGAAACGATGAAATTAGGGAAACGCATCGAGTGTTTAACAGTGGTGAAAATGAATACAGTTTGTGATATACTAAAAATATCCATATCATTATATGGACAATAATCAAATTAGGTGTAGAGAATAGAAATGAATTAGGTTAATTAGTGAATTATCTTCATGAACGATTGATATAAATAACTTTGTGAACTGTTAATTATAAAGAAGATAGTATGATTTCACAAACTACTTCTACGGATTACCTGTTGGTAACTATTTATCAGTCGCCTATTTTTCTGAAAAACCATCAGCATGAATCAAACTACTTTTGAAATTACCTAATTAAAAAGTCAAGTGAGAAATATATTAAACGGACTGAAAGTTACAAAACTAATCTTTGACATAACGAGCACCTAAGTGATTCAGACTTCTTACGCAATGCCGCTGTTATAAGTATGAAAGGAATCGTATTCGTATTTTTCACGAAAACGTAACAACCATGGCCGCTGTGCGATCGTGTGTCTGCTTACTTGTGGTTTTAGTGCATTTTCAAGTGGCTGTGAGCAAGGTCTGAGCTTCTCCTATATTCTTTATGCTTAAATTAAGCTTTAGATGCAGTGTGTACAGAAAAGACGGGACAAAAACATTATATATCGAGCAATGGACGTTTTTTATCATTCACTAAAATAACACTTTATTGCCATTCCATTTCGTATAAGCTAACTACATATATCATAAAAATCTGATTGAAATAAACTAGTAAAATAAACAAATAATTTCCTTTCTTAATAAACATAAGAAATTAGAAATACTTGCAAAATTTAAAATGAATGAAATAAATTTAAAATAATAAGCATTTTAAAATTTCACTATTATAAACATTCTGTCACCGAATACTTATACAGAAACAATGAATAGAAACATGATGATGTTTCATGCAAAAGCAAGACTCAAAGGACGCGAATCTTCCTTCATTGCGTCACATTTACGTGCATTGCGCATTGTTTACCCAGTGGCTTCAACTTAAGAAACTTAAGTGTCGTCAAACCTTGGTTGAAGCCTGCACACGCTACTAATTTAATATAGTCATCAGAAAATAAAGAAAATAATAATGTATTATTACAATAAGTGGCTCTAAAAATATTTTAAGGAAAATGTTTTTCTGGAAGTACAACAGTTTTTTCCGCCCAACTTAATGGTCAAAGTAAACACAAGGTAAGCTGTGTCATTAATGACTTTTTTACGTAGATGAAACACGAGATAACCTTCACTTCACAAAAAAGAGATACTAATATTTTCTGTATAGTAAGTGGAATTCAGAAACCTCTGAGTGCAATTATGAGGACTACTTTTAAGGTTTTATTAAGATATTCTACATTGATATAGTTTGTGGTGCATAATTAGTTCTTCTAATACCGTCTTTCTCGACCAGCTTATTGAATTTAAGGTTTCACTCTCTTGCTCTTAACGTAAGTTTTATTTTAGGATCATCACTGACTTGTTAATTATTTTTTATGGTTCGTTATATGTTGTATGAACTTTTTCGGTATACACAATTAATCCTGTTACCACGTAGTAATCGTTTTCCGCTAGTAAAAGTATGCATTGGTATAACAACAAAGTTATGTGTGAATTAAACGCGATTGGAAAATGCGGATACACATATCATTACATCAATCTCGTTGCCTAAACATATCAAAACCGATACGTTTCAACATACGTGGTAACATAAATATGTAGGTAAACAGTACACCTAAACTAGCTTCTTTTTGTTGTGAAATCAATTCTTCATACCAGTTATGCAGTGAACTGGTAGTTTATTGTGATTTTTTTCATAACACTGGCTTTAAAAGTTTATTATATATTTAACTCATTAAACGAATGCGTTGAATCAATTTAAATTTTTTTACACATAACTTATAGAAGGGTCTCCATAATGTTCTTGAGTATGTGAAGTATGATTATCATGAATTTTCTTTTTTTTTTCATTTAAAATTGATGCAAAATGTATACGTTAAATAAATAATAATAAATAAACGTTTACACACCCACACCCCCGCAGTAAGATTTCCTGTGTTGCGGGTGGCATGGACATACACTAATATGACATTACAAACAACCATGACCCGAGAACAAACAAAAAGCGGACAAAATGGCTACAAAAGGTCAATATTTTAACATTTAAGTGCATAAAGGTTCTATTTTATTATAATTAAAACAAGGACAGATCTTTAAATTGCATTAAATCTGTCCAGTATAATCTGTCCAAGTTTCATTACTTGAATATTATTGTGTTGAGTATGACTTTTTACTTTTCTGCCTGGATTGCTGCCTCTTTCGCCCAGCCGTCCATTCCTACCGCCTCCACTAATCTGTCGTCCTAATAATATATTGGTTCTTTACTATACTGCAATTAAATTATTTAATTTCAGCCATTCTTCGGGTGGTTAATGTGTGATATGTTGTGCTCTGACGACGACATCACCGCTACCACCACTTCTGATTCCCTCGACGATTTCTTCAGCTTCGATTGCTCGGACTGTCCTTCACCAGCCACCACTGCCAGGCCGGCTCAATCGATTTCCTTAAATCTTCGTAAGTTATATTGTTTGCATATTATTTGGGGTGTAAAATATCATAAAGTATATTTTATTTCACTTGGCACACTTGAAAAGTTTTCATAATGTGCACAAAAATGTGTGAAATCTACGAACCGACAATTGGCTAGCGTGATAGCAATGACCTTCTTTTCTCGTTCCTAGAAAAGACCTAACAAAACAAGAAGAATACTTAGGTATGAGTTGTGATGGTAACTCTTATAAATCGTATTGTAATTTATAATATTCATAAATTACTTCGAATGATCAGGTGCATCTATAAATAATGTGATTTTAACACAATAAATTCCGTTTTACAGCGAGCATCCCGAACGGCGTGCGCATGAATGTGACTGACAACAACGGAGTTTTGCAGTTTTTCCTGAACGCCATTGATCAAATGGCCGGCGGTGGTGCAGCTCCAGCCGCAGCGCCCGCCGGTAACGGTACGGCGCCAGCAAACGCCACAGCTACCGGTTAAATAAAAATGGCAATCAACCATTTTCAATAAAAAACAGGCCATTATATTTAGTATTAAATATATAGGTTATATATAGGTTAGCAGTAACTATGTTTTTACAAGTGATGAAGTAATAAAATGGGATAATAGGACTTGTTCGATAAGCCAATCAAAGCAAATATCAAGTGACATTTTCTACGGAATATGTGTTCAAAAAGAAAGAACTTGGTTAATGGTGACAACATTCCACGTCAGATATGCCAGAGCTTAGGAAGCATTTGCATTTCAAAAATTTAAAAAGGTTATAAAAATAATCATGAAATATGGCAAATACAACGTGAACTATAATGAAAAAATTATCTATAAGAAGTGTCATATATTTTGTTACATAAATTTAGTTCACTTATTATGTACTTTGTATAATAACAAAAAAATATTATACCCGTTTTCTTTAAGACTCATCTACTATTCTGCTACGATTTTAAGACTAATTTTACTTATTTTGAATACCTTTAAGGTTTTTGTACTACGGCTAACTTTTAATGTCTTATTTTTAAATTATTAAGTGTGTCATAAATTTAAATTTAAATATATTAAATAAAACTTAAAGTTTTCTCACACAGATCGTTGTGAATATCAACAATTTTTAATTATTTATTTATTTCATACCACTCCCTAACCTATCTACGCTCGAAAACCTATAAATGTGTGTATGTGTTACAGGAATATGTATATTCACATATGTATATGTATATTTACATAGTAAATAACATGCCGAGATTATATTAGTTCGCCCGATATTTAGAATCAGATCATGAACTGCCATCTCGTTGCTGATCTTCTTCAGATAATTAGAGCTGTTGTATTTAAAAAAGTGTACAAATTATTTTTTATATTAATAGTTGACAAAAGAAGGGTCTCTGGTAATGGTATGTGGTAACCGCCGTCAACACACATCGGTAACATCTAGTCCGTCACCAACGCATTGTTGCAGTGTGCAGTGGAATAAGTATTTTACTTTTATTTTATTAATAAAAATAAATTAATACATGTACGAAAAATCATCACTACAGAACACTTTCTCCAATTTGGCTGATGTTGTTTGTTACTGTCAGAACGTGGTTTAAAAATCACCAAAAATCCTTCAGAAATGTCGGAAGTTTCGATATTTTTACATGAAAAATCTGAGATTCGGTTTGACAATATGTGTAATGACAAATTCTGTTAGATAAATCCCTTCTGGAGGAACTGATTGATTGACACATAGCCTACACCACTGGACATAAAGACATATTATAAAAATAGGAAACCCCCCTCGCTTTCTTTCAGAAAAATTACACCTTACGTTGACGAATAGCAGTTGCAATGTTTTTTGATTTATTTATAACTTTTTGTTTATCGAATTGAGGAAAAATGTATTATTATATTATTCATTTGACGAATTGAATTTAAACAAACTTTATATATTAAGTGATGCTTACTGCAAATACATTATAGTGGAAACCATAACCAATTCGGTTAAGCCATTTCTGATATTAGCGCACACAAATGCACAGAGAAACAGACACAAATTCTAAAAACTATTGTTTTGGGTTTTATTGCGTTAAAAAGGCCCCTCAAAATAGTTTTTCTCATATATACTTCATGTACAGAAAGCGATCAGTTAGAATTTTATTATGTGTACAGATAAACCTTAATATGTTTTTGCCAAACTCATTTCTCTTTTTTTTCCTTATTAAATTGCACATATGTCTAGCCTAGTAGCAATGCTAAAGCAAAGTCACTCTTTTGTAAACCAAATCGTAGAGAAGCGGTTACACTAAATGTATTTAAACGCTAGTAATAAAGGTAAGCGTTGTTCCAAGTCTATTTATCCCTAAGGAAAATGAGCATAACATCTCGCTGAATTTATTGCTATAAGGGTTAAATGAAATTAAAATAAAGACCGCCGCATATAAATTATGAACCCTTTTATAAATACCAGTAAGAAATTTCTAGCATTGCGTCAGGAGATAGAGATGTTGTGAAAATTAAAATATACTGTTGCGTTTTGATCGAAATGATACGGTAATGAATTATAAAACGATTGAATATAGTCTTATTTTTTATTGGTTATATAATGGCTAAGACTACGTTTTGTTGTTTTACGGCGCAGGGGAAATCGCTACTTCAAAATTAAATTTTGCTCTCAAATCTTGGAGGTATGTGATATACGTAACTCGTTTGTTATATTTATTATGTTTGAAGCTTAAGCTCCATTAGCTCGTTTACTCTCTGTTATCGTTATTTTTTTATTATAACATGAGTACGTACGTAAATATTATGTTATATATAATTTTTATGTGGTATTGGCATGCGATATAGTCCTCCGTTTCGGCTAGATTGATTTGTTTATAGGGTCGATGTATTGGATTTGTTATTCAACGCCATACTAGTAAATGATGCGGATGCAGTCGCTATAGATAAAAAAAAACTCTCAATCCCCAATACTTCTGCAAGAGGATTCCTTGTGCTGCAAGTGGCATGGACACACACAATTAGACGTCACAAACATGAGTTCACGACCCGAGAACAAATTGTCAAAAAAATGTGTGCTCCGATCGGCAGTCGAACCCGAGACCCTTCGCACGGCAGGCAGGATTACTACGTCGTCGATAGTTACAAACGAACGGGGCCATGATTGTGTAAACTTTTATAAAAAGAATACAAATTGGTACCTTACCGGTCTTCAATACCGGTAACAAACTGTAAAAACTCACAGCGTAATTGGCGAACCATTCACTAACGCCGTTATATACAGTATTGACCGGTAATTGCTGTTGTGAGTGAATATTAATTAACTGGTAATTTCGTGAAAAGTAAATGCCCAAAAAATTATAAAATATGAGTATCCTAACAAGTAACACTTTAATGTACTCCGAAACATAACATTAAAAAAGAAATGGTTAAAATACTTATATAGGCATTCTTATGTTTAACAGCTTGTAGACAACCTAATGCAGACAGAATAATTGTACAGAAATAAAAAATAAAATAAGTATAAGACGTACTCATAATATAATAATAAAGATATAGAAACGGAAACTAAACAGTTTTTAAACAAAAAAGGAATTTTCCAAATCAGTTAATTAATGACGGAGTTCTGAGGTAACAAACACAAAAAAATACAAACGAATTGAGAACCTCCTCCTGTTTTGAAGTCATTAAAAATATATAAATAATTATAATTAGGTACATTAAACATACGTATTCATCCGGAACGTCTTTCAGGAAATGTAAAAAATTCAAGTTGCACGCTACGCGTTCGTGAAATGTTTGTATTGCGTTAACGCAATGTAGCTTATATAGTTTTTTCTGATTGTGGCAAATATGTGCAATTAAATACTTCATGCCTAATAAATATTTACAATCTTTAAATTTTGCAAACTGACCAATTGGCAGACATAAATCCAACTTTAAGTCTACAGTTTAATTTGTAGTCGGTCATAAAAGTATTATTACTCTCGAGAACCAATTTTTAACGCCTTTGGAATTTATCGCCAGCAACCGCGTTCAATCAAAATATTAAACATATGTACGTATATTGTACTTCTATTCTCTCTCTTCTACTCTAATACTCTGGTATTCGACCTCTGGAGGTCGAATGCTTGACACGATTTTAAATGTTACAAATATAGCATATTTGAATTTGACCATAATATCACATGTTTCGGTAAACCAAAACATCGTAAAAATCTTTAGCTATTTTCTGGAAAATGATGTTTGCAAATCCAGACTTGACAATGCACTAACCCGTTTTGATAGGTCAGTTTAAGAGGACGTAAGAGACCAACGTTATGACAGTTAAAAGTCATAAATATGATGCGTGCCCTTTGTAACCATGTGACGTCAACGGACAACGGTACACTAGCTTAGTCACACATTTATATGATAGACAAATTATTTGTTCTCGGTTTTTTATTTGCGATGATTCTATTGCTTGTGTTCTTTCATACATATAATACCACACAACATAGAGTTTCCAGCAACGTTACGTAATCCGCAGACCCATCTATACCACGCTATGCTACAGTGATCGTGCATTGTGATCGACAGTGGACCAAGTGGTGGAGTGTTATGAAGTAATCTTCTGCGAACTATGACAAATATCACGTTACATCGATCTGCTATTTCACCTACAAGCATAGATTAAATTCAATCTACCTGTTACATTTAAATTGCAACTATTGAGCGTGTCGGACTGGCGACAGTTTGTAATATCAAGAAATATAATATAATTATCGTCATATCTTTCAGCCAATATTATTTCCTGGGCGCGTTCGTATTATTTTTAACAGTAATATTACTTTTTATAACAGTTTCAATTTAGTTTTCACTCACGACACAACTAGATAGATATTATTCAACATCACGGAAAATAATTCATTTTTTAAATAAATATATATAAGAAAGGTACCTTCTCCATTCTATAATAAAAGAAACTCCACATAACTCTAAGTCGAAAGGATAACTGATATAAACATAAGAATAGAAACACGATTAATGCCGAGATATATTTATAAAATAGACGCACAGTATATGAATTATGTCACAGAAAGATTAAAAAGATACATTTAGATTAAACAAATGTAACTAGATATTTATTGAGTATAAGAAACCCAAATTCCGATCCTGTAGATTAGTCAGAATTACTTGTTTTATTACAAGTGCATCGTAAATTAAAGTTCGTTGTCTCGTACATTTTTTACCCGAGGCCTTGTTCACTGCTTGGGTTCTCATGCAACACAATCGATTTTAGCGACTTCACTTTTATCATAAATTGAAATCAATTAATTAACGTTTGAGCTGATTCATCGAGAAAAACTTTTATTAAATTTTGTATACCCCCTTAGTGCGCGTGTTATCGTGACGTAAAGACTGTTGTCTTAGTACCTAACTAATTTTGAAACATCATTGTTATTCCTCGAATAACGAATTAATATTAAAAGCTCACGAACTAATTATTTTTATTCAAACTTTATAATTGGATGTCTATTTCGGATGCGTATATAGATTCTTCAAAAATACTCGTATATTGGTCACCTACTTGAAACAAAAAACTCCGACAAAATCCCATGCTTCCAGACTCCGTACAATATTAATTTAAGCTCTGCATTATCTGTTAATCAATGTTAAGACTATTACATATTAAATTACCATGGTTACTTATACTATTTGTTTATAAAAACTTAAACGCAGTAAACTACGTACTTTTTACCAACCAGTATATTAACATAATAACGCGATGTGCAAATAACAAATACTATAATAATTTAATCATAACGTGTATTTACATACTTATATATTCTATATTTTTCCCAATTTAGTGAGATATGTATCTCTCTGTGTGTTTAAGCGTTTTTAAAGTTTTACTTACTATGAATCCAAACGATCTCCTTTTATTCGTATGCCATTTCCATAGGAATTACTTTCCTTTTGGCTTTTTAAGGCAATTTGTTTAATTACCATAAAGTTCTGTTACTACTCGGCACGCATCTTTAATTTTTCGAAGTAATTGCTTAGTTATTATTTGAAATGATTTATCACTCCCGTTTTGAAAGAAAATTTCACTTGACATCCCATATACGAGTACATCACAGTTGTCCCTAATGCTCGTTAACCCGCACGTGGCTAAAGTGGTGGAATTAGACCATTCTCATAAGAACATCATAAGAACAAATCAAAGCTTATCAGAGGGTCAATTTAGATTTTAGTGATCACGACGTGAAAATAAAATTCTTTCTAAATACTAATTATTTGTGAGAAACACACCAATAGTTAGGTATATTGTACGTGATGTTCTTAAATTTAGGAATGTAATTTCGCAGTTAGGGCGATAAATTTCTATAACAGTATAACAAAGAAAGTTTTTCCATTCACGATGTAAATGAAAAATGAAACAAAACTGTACACTTGGACATCAGTTTTGTTAAATTTGAGAGTGATCAATGAAGCAATAGCGAGGTAGATACTTCTTACAATGTTGTGGGCTGAAAGAGATAATGATAATATAATTCATAAATGTGGGCTACATTACGTCGGTTTACAGCTTATACATAAATATCAGTCCCTGCTCGATTTCGAAATTACAGCGAAATTATCTGGACCAACTTGAATATAATATCAAACGGGTGATGTGAAATGTTGTATAACTAAAAACTTATTTTTAGGGTTCCATGCATTTGTCACGAAAACCTGAACCTTATAGGATCCTCGCGTTAAGGTCTGTCTGTCTATTTGTTACGCCTGATTTTCTATTAACGAAGTTTCCGAGATAAATAGCGTAGTGAAAGGAAAAAATCAGAACACAGGTACAATTTGGAGACCCTACGACTATTAAAAAATGCGAAAGATGAATTGGTGTGTCGATTTACTACGACTATACTATAAATATACTTTTATATAAATACTAGCGACACCCTCTAACTTCGTTCAGGTTGAACAATTAATTATGTGCATGGGTTATTTAATTTTTTTTAATTTCATTTTCTTTACTACGACTAAACTAACTTATCTAGCACAGATAAAATCTTTATCCTGAAAATGTCATCGAAATAAATACATACATAAATTATTACTTTACACTTTGGAAGCCTAATTAACCTTAAAAACAAAACACCGATGAAATCGTTTATAGAAACTAAATCTCGGCCCAAAATAAACTGTTCGTGACCCTCAACGTAGTACATGTGGTATATTAGCCGAGCGGTTCAGCGAATCCCAACAAAACAATCCGTCTCATTAGTTGCTTTTCTCTGGACAAACAAAAAAGAGGCAAGATATATCGCTCACAAAGAAGCTGAGGTATCAACGACCGGTTGATTGCTCTTCTCCGTATACACCGGATGCCCTTCGGGAGCTTAATTAGAGCTTCTGTTGCACTGCTATCGAGTCATTCCTTTTTGTACGGCCGCGACGTTAGGAACTGATAGGAATGCTCGATAACAGTAACAATAGACACCGGCTCTCATTTCGATATTCTTCTTCTATCACCTACGATGAACTGAAATCGGCAACAATTTATTTATTTATTCGCTGTTGGAGTTGGCTTCAAATGTTATGTCTTCTAGAATTTAAATTTTTTTAACAATGATTTTTTGTACAATTTAAGCCGGTACTATTTTCTTTCCTTTAATGCTAACGATTCCAAATTTGCTGAATGTTTGTTTTAGATTTAATTTTATTTGAATTCTTCTTTATTTAAAAGATCATTTAATATTAACCATATAAACCTGATTTTTTTTAATCAATTATATATTATAATAAAAACTTTATTCATAAACGTAAATCGTTATATAAAGATAATATACATATATTAAAAAACAAATCCAAGTATTTTCTTTTAATTAACTAATTATAATGACTACTTAAGCCGTTTTCTTTGAAAACTATAATCACCATATTCACAGTTGTATACTTCCAGAATTTATGAGATTTCAATTATTATTTTTAATTATTACAATAACTATCCCTCATACAAAGTAAAACCCTATTCATTTTCTTCGTAAAAACACCTGTATAATGAGCGGTTACAATTTACGATGTTTTTCTCACCGCCAATTGCCTGATGACTATTCTGCTGTTAAAATGTTTCAAGAAACCTGAAAAACTGTATCGATATTGCGTTGCCTAAATTACATCAATAACTTTTCAAAGAATGCTCACAAAATAACTCCAATATTTTCCATACATTGAGAGCTTTTAATTTTTTGTTTATAACTTAATAATTATTAAACTTATAAACGGCGATCGAAAGTTCGTTCGTTATTGAGAATTTTTTTTCTTCATGTATTATCTAATAATGATAAAGTGCTTCTAATTTAATAATTAAATAGATTTTTATTTCATTTAAGTTAAATAACGTTTAAAATTTACTACTGGAACATGGCTTCTGTGTAGGGCCTCCATTTATTTTCCAATAGTGTTTTTCATCTGGTTCAAATAGTAAAAGAAACATTAAGGTAGTAGAAAAAATTAGGGATAGTGGGTTGATAATGATCTGTTTCTAAAGCAACGTGTCTCAGGGCAAGATTTTTATTTTATTTTGTACGTCTAAACATGTTAACAGATATGTTTTGCTCTGACTTAGTCAAAACTTTCACGGATCTCAATCCTTCAACTGACGCTTTTTTCTATTATTGGCGGCAAATAATGGTCCACGGACATCAGTAACAAAAATAATCATACAAACTTTGAAATATTTGTTCAGTTTACACTGTATGTAACGATATACTTCAATGACGTAACTTTATAGTAACGAACTAAAATATAAGATTTGAATATCTAATGGTTTAAAATTTCATTGATCCTTTAAATGAATTCTGGTTCATTAGTATTATAGTAAGAAAAAGGAAACTTAAGTACGTATTACCACACTATTTAGTTAGAAACAGTTTGTAATAATTTAAATGGTGATATGATGAGCACTTCAGAAATAACGAAATGGAGATATAGTTACGAATAATACATATATATATATATTTGTTTTCAATGAAAAAAGTCAATAACTATGTACGATACATTATATAATAATATAGCAACATATATTTTGACAAAAAAAATTTTTTAAACATGAATTTCTTGGTTTCAGCTCCTATTTTTTACACTTAGGGGTGATATCTTTTCTTCAAATTTAAGTGTGACCAAATGGGAAATATACCCTCTTAAAAAAAGGAATTTTCTAAATCGGGTAATAAGTTCAGTTCAGGAATAAAAAACATTAAAAAAATACAAATTTATACGAAAAAATGAGAAGCAGAAACTCGTCATTCCAATATTACTCAATTATTATTAATTCAGTATAGAACGAGCATAAGAAGAATGGAAATGTAAGAAGAGTACAAGCCAATGCTTTTACGCAGATCTTATTTTAAGAATTCAATACGTGCAGCTAATGGCGGATAGTAGTTTTACTCCAAAATTATGAACTCTTATAAATTTATTTATTTTCAGTACAGATTTAAGTAATTAAACGGATCGCATACAAAACGTGGCTTGATGCTCATAAAACTTTTGGATCGTGACTCGACCAGTAATAGCTACTAAAGTAGTTTAATGTGAACCCGTTTTAAATATAAGTAAGTAGTCTTAGTATGTATTTTGAAGCTAACAGTAACATAAAAAAGTAAAACAAAATAAATTCTATTAGAGCATATTTCTCATGTTTGGTGGTATAATAAATTTATATGAATTTACAAAAATAACTGCAAGTTTTTTTATCTTATATCGATTAATTTACCTCAAACTTCATAATCTTGCTAATATTAATATAATAACTCTGACAAATAGGCAGTAAAGATATGCAATTTAAAGAAAACTGTCTGACAGATAACGCACGGCCGAAACGATTTGTCCTTGAAGCAAGACATTTTGCACAGAAGTTTCATATATAGATGAACACCATTAATTGAATTGTCCGATGGCAGCAGCCATTATCAACAACACAAATTATGAAATGCCATTAGCAATTGACTTATAACAAAGTGTTAAATACACCACTTTCTTTTCCCTGTCACTTTAAGCACATTCATTAGATGCGTTCTGTTTTCTCGCCGTGATGAAAGCAATGTAGTGGTAATAACACCACTGGAAAACACATCAACTGCATACCAGGAAGAGGGACTATTTTTAATTAGGAAACTGATATAGTAAAAGCGACCTTCTGCCGTTTGCGTACAGGCAGGAAAGCTCCAGCGTTGTGAATTAATGAACCTGAAGCACGAATCGTTCGTAACCAAGCGTACGCGCATCAGTCTTCCCGCGCGTTTCTAACTGCGCGTACGCGTTTATCATAACAAATTTTTTGCCGCCGAAACTCGCGAGGTCGATGACATTCGTTACGAGATGCGAGTTTTAATTGTATTCGAAAATAGAATCTGGATCGTGAATGAGTGGGTTGATGAATGAGGTGATTGATGGTGTTTTGTTGATTCCTAATAAAAGTGAAAACATTAATCAAACAATATCATATTTTTGGTTTGCTATTAAAATATTTTAAATGAAATAACAAGGTATCATAAAATTTCATCATGGTATTATGGTCCTGATAGGAATAGTAATCGTTTCTAGAATAAATATTAGTGTTACTTAGTAACAACAAATAAATAATGTCCATTAATCGGAATTACTTTTTTTTTCACGATATGGGCAAAACTAAACTCATCGGCGATCAAAAAACATAAATCGATTCGTTTTTAAGTGCGTAATAAATTTACACTCTTTACTTTAGATAACAGTGTAAAGTGCAGGATATTGCATAGGTTAAATTACTCGATGGCCATTAAATTACTGTTAATGTCAAAAAACGCAAGTAAAGTAGTATTTTTTTTTTCATAATAAAGTGTTAATTCAGTTTACATATTTCAAGTTCTTATTTTAGTACTTTATAGTAATTTGTTGTTTTTAATTGAACAGTACTACAACTAATGTAGTTTCCAAAGATATAGGTATAAATATGTAGACTTATCAGTAGGTATATAATGAAAGTAGAAAATAAGGAAGTGTCACAGATTTTCAACATTTTTTAAGTTTTGATAGACAATAAGGAATCAACGAGGATATATGACCTGATGATTGTTTTACTTTTACAGATGATGCAATAATCTGGAATGACTAAAATAATTGAACATTTAAAAATGGCTAACAATGTACATGTGAAAGTATTGGTTCTAGTGTTAATGTACACAATCCCTGTAGTGCTATCAAAGTCACGAAGGTTCACAAGACTGCAGACGGATCCACTGTCGAAAACACGATGTGATTTAATGTGCATTGACGTGAGCAAAGAAACTAGATCTCAGGTAAAGTTGTAAAGTTGCGCTGTACCTACATTTTAATTCTAGTTCCAATTTACTACAAATCCACAGGTAATCTGTTTATGGTTATTAAATAAACATAAAGTAATAAATAGTACTGTAATTAGTATATAATACCTATCTATGTATGTATCTATCAGCCTTTTAAAATTTACTATGTTTAACATACGCTTGCCCTTACTGACACGACTCCGACGGATTCAGAGCCCTCACAATGCAACGTCATTATTTTCTTGAGGGCTTAAGCTACAACCTGTGCTCCATTTACCAAGGCGTGGTCGATATTCGAGGACTTTTCTTACCTATCGGTTATCAGTCCTACGAATAATGTGTCCTGCCCATTGCCACTTCAGCCGTCTAATTATGCTAGCTTTGTTAAATAAAGTACCTGATATTAATTTGCTAAATTTCTAAACTTTAAAGTAATAAAGGAATTTAATTCACGAAGGCGTTTCTTTTCTATTCTTTTCGCACTTAACATTTGTATTAGCATGTAGAATTTATTGTAAGTATAATTATTATGTATAGTATATGTACATAAATAGGAATGTAGTGAAGCACTGAGTAATAAAAATAAATTGGAAATATATGAGCTCATAACTATATAATGAAACTACTTTAAGTTTCGAGTGTATTCATGTTTTTATTGTTGTTCAAGATCATCCAAGACTTAAATAGAAAGTAGAATTGCCAAGAAAGCAATCACTGGTCATCTAACATGAAATTACAAATAATAACATGCTGGTACACGGTAATTAGAGAGTACTTACGTTCCTGAGCGGTTAGTCTTTAGCTCAAGTTACATCAACAAGTTTGACCTTTAAGTTCAGGTACCTCGAGATAACATGAATAATTCACATAGAATTTCAAAGAGACTATTATGTCGGAACTAATGTGCAGATGCTTATTATAATGCTCTAATGAGCTTAAAGTAATATGGGAGTACAGACTGTCTTTTGTAAGAAGACGCTTAGAGCACTTTGAAAGCTTTCTGTTCAAATGTGTTGATACCGGAACTAGCGTAAGCATTTGATAAAGAACAAAGGAGCTAAAACTTGGGGCGGTTATAGATGAATAATTGATTTCCAGATACTAAGTAATCTAATCTTTCGTGTTTAAATAACGCAAAGGCAAACATCTCGATTATAAATATTAACTCATTTTAAACAACCATAAACGTAATAATTATGACTAAGAAATCTTGTTAAGCAAATATTGTATTCGGCAACCTAACTTAATCTAATGAAAATATTCAGTAGAATCCTCAGAGATAACTGGTTCATCAAATACTGAGTTTGGTGCTTTATTGAATTGATAAATTATGTTCAATGTATTTAGGAACACTCATTTGAAACTAGGGATTGTTTTGGAGAGTTATGGAGAGGTCATTGGTAACCATTGACCTGATATCCATCTCCGGCAAGAGTGGCTTTTTGCGTAGGAGTGCCGATTTTCTCACTTATATCTAGTGATAATTTGAATACAATGCATAGAGGTTGCTTTTCCATTATAACCAATATACCTTCCTAGGCGATATAACTGCACAATGGCAATTAGCGTTTGGGCCTTTTAATTATATTTAAATGATCGATCGAACCTTCAAAGAACTAATTTTCTACAATTATCATAATTTTTCCGTGTTGGTACAAAGGTGCTAATGACTGAAACATTTCCGTTGCAGTATGTACTGAAATTATGTGTCTATGTTTTTATTAAAAGGCCGTAGTAACTATATGCCTCGATGATAAGAACCTAGGAAGACTTAGGAAAGTTAGTTAGGAAACGCGTGTTAATTTCAGCTCTTTCACAACGCAAAATTTGTACTCGTATTAATTGTATATATTTTATTGTGTTATGCTATAATGCATTCATAATATTTATTATTGTTTTACTCAATTGCTTTCTTCGTTTTTGCTTAAACAAGGATTACGGGTAACAAATATTTTGAAATTTATTCCCATATGTTTGTATATTAGATGGATGACGGTCTAGCTCGTCTGCTTATTGGCCGATTATTAACATAAAAATAACGCTTTTCAAATTAATGTCCAGATTTCAAAACAAAATAATACTCAAGAAACCGTCCTTTCATGTTTTTTTGTTAACAAATGAAAGCACAAATATGGTGAAGTAGTTATTTTGTAAAACTATTGAAGACCAAGGTTACGCTGATTCAAAGGGAATTTTTATGTTCTGAAGTGGAAGTTCATTATTTTCTAAAACATAAAACTGTTACCTACATAAGTGCTGTGCCACCAACAAGGAAGCCTTCATAAAAAATTACCTAGTTTGTCAGTCACTGGCGATGTTCAATCGCTTATTGGCGTTGTTTAGTTTTGCAAAAAATTATGAGCACTTTATTTTAAGATATATTAAAATTAAAAAAAAAAACATCTGAATGTCTATTTTTTAAACGTACAAAAGCATTATGCTAAACTTAGCTTGGTGAATTATTGATATCAATTAGGTTAACAGAAGATAAGTGTTATAAAGACAGATACAGATTGAATTATGCTTTTGATTAATGAGCAATAAGATTATATGAAAAATAAACAGAAGGAGAAATATTTATATGTCATAAATTTTAAGCGTATATATATATATATTACAGTGCCGTTCACAATGTCGGTCACAAGAACAGAAGCCTGGAACATGTCCCATGTCCGACAGCCCTCGATGGATGGCCGCGTGTGTAGAGGCGTGCAATCAGGACTCCCAGTGCGACGGTACTCAGCGATGCTGCAAGCTCGGTTGTAGTTTTACTTGTAGTGAACCAGTGGACCTCCTGACACTGCCAGGTAATAAACCTCATTAAGGAATATCAATCCTACTATAAAACGTTTCAAAGGTTCCTTTTGCTTTTAATGAATTGAATTTTTATGTATGTCTGATCTGTTATCATTCATGTTGAAACATGAAGTTGTTTTAAGCAGCTTGATGCACGATAGAATTATCAGGTATGGACAACTATAATAAGCACTATGTATGTATACATATTAAATGTGAAGGTTTAAGGTGTAAGGTGTTTAAGGTGATCTTATTATAAGTGTTCAATTCGTGTTTTTCATAAATGACACGGAATTTACTCAAACTTTCATTTTGACTTTTACGAACTTTCAATTAGTTAAACACTATTAATTGAGGTGAGGTTTAGAGGAATGTATGTATAACTACATATTAACATTTCTTAGGTCTCCCAGCTTTACCAACAATGGAAGAAGCTAAGGAGAAACGGCGGTCGGTGCTAATTCGTTGGTCAGATGGTGTTGGCGACTTAGCACGTGCCGTTCCTGGCCGTGTTTTATATCTTTTGGAAGAACAGCACCACTTAGGACCTAAATATGAAGAGGCGAGGCTCGGTGATTGGAACCTTTTGCTAAGAACAAATAAGTAAGTTAATTTCAGATTTAAATTAAAATATTGAAGAATCGATTAATTGAAATGCAACATTTTACACAAAAGCAGTGCTCCAGAATAAGGCAATACCAACTTACAACAATACTTTTGTGCTGATATCAATGAACTCCAATAAAGAGAAACAATAACGATTGCTCTGCCTAGATCGTGACTTGAACTTAACAGGCATATTTACAAGGTGATATAAAGTAGACACGATAAAAAATTATCTCAATCGAGTAGATCCGATAATTCACACCTCTAAACATACCAAATAGTACAGTTCAACGATCAAAATGCAAAACATCGAGGGTATAAATAAAGATTATAAAGTCATAACAGAACATGCCAGTTTCGGCACAAACACTTAAGACGGCAATCGAACCCGGAACCTGAGAGCATTAAAAGTACTCGCAAGCAATAAATTAAATTTTAATCCGAGATACTATCATTATTATTAGAGGATCTAAAACGCTGACTTTAAATAGGTTGACTCAGTAAGTCTTAAGTCAAGCTGAAGATTTAAAATTTGTTGATAGGAAACAAAATGAAGTAATTAAGTTGTTGAATGATGTTAATATAGAAAATTAAACAACCTAAGTACTTCAAAAATTACAGTTTTCGTGTGTAATGTCATTATTACTATCTACGACAACGAAATCGTCGTATTCAACTGTCACGCATGGGTTACCATTACTTTCTCCGTTTCTTCCGTGTCTCGAGTTCATTGTTCCAAGCAAAAATCTACTACAAATATTACATAACTAAGTATGACCGATCTGTTAATAACCTACGCTATGTTATTTTAAATGTTGCCGTGTGAAATATTTTCGCTGATGTTACTTGCCGTATAACACGGTTGCCTTTATTGACTATATTGAACCTGCCAATCAAATCTAGAAAATCCTTATCGAATCCTTGTAACACGTTTTTATAAATAGAGTTTTAATAGCTGACTAAATGGTTATGTTGAACTCCAAACATCGTACTACGCGTAAGTACCACTTATGCAGTGTTTATAATTTATGTGTTTTATTTAGGGGTCCGTATGGTTTAGATTAGTCTGAGCGGTGAATTGATAAGATTACTGGAAACTGTATTACAACTTAATTTTCCATTTAGGACCAAAGTTTCTTTACGTAATCTGCTGAAACCCGGGCGATGGTATCGTTTTCGAGCGGCGGCTGTAAGTGCATCAGGCACTCGAGGTTTTTCTGCTCCTAGCGCACCTTTTACACCAAGAAGAGGTCCTCGTCCTCCTCCCTCTCCGAAGAAATTGAAAGTAAGACCGGTGCGATCAGAGAATGGTAAGTCATGCTAGCAAGAATAGTTTTTTTTTTTTTAAGAATTAATGTCGTTTTATATAAATTTGTTAACAATTCGATTTGTTCACGAGTAATATGTATCATTGCTTCAGTTGTGATATAAAGAGCTTCTTCTATATGTGAGACTAGGCCAACCGCTACTCCTCGTGGACCTCTCCTCTTGATAAACAACGGATAAAGCTATAGGTCCAGCTATTTTCATTGAGAAGTTGGTAGCACCTGGATATAGGCCCCAATAGCACTAGCCCTTAATTATAAGGTTCTTTATTTTTCTGGCTTACTACCAGTCTCGTAGCAAAAGCCACAAGTGAAAGATTTTCAACGGATTTTTTTCTTAAAATTTGAAAATTTATTAATATTCGTATTCAATGCTTCGTTCTTGACTAAGAAGCGTGTGGAAGATACATGGGTTTCGATGACCCTCAAGACTACTGTCATAAAAAAATGGGAGTTTTATTTACTTATTTTATTTCCTCTATCTTTCTATTAAAACTTACAGGTACAGTCACAGTCAAACTAGAATGGAAGGAGCCCAAATCAGACTTGCCGGTGATGCGGTACAAAGTGTTTTGGAGCAGACGCGTGAGAGGACTGGGCGGAGAACTCGATTCCGTTTTGGTCAATCATCAGACTGTTCCTAAGGTATACCATATGTATTTAAATGCACATACAATACTGTCTACGAGGTGCCACACCCTTCATATTGGTATAGAAATTATTTAATTTAGACCTGAATCCTAGTTGATAGTGACATTTCTTGCGGAGCTAAGTATCCTGATTTAGCTCGATTCCCAACAGAGATAATGTTTTGATTTGACTGATAAATTTTTGTTCTTATGATTTAATTAATTGATAAAGGCACAAGGAAACTTCGGGGGTAAAAATATGGAATCATTTTTATTATTATTAAACATCACTGTTTAGATGTTAGGTAAAATTAATATCCAATGATATTCCAGTCAAATGAAACCAGCCTTATTAGATTTCTTCGCAGATATATTGCTACTCCTAACGACAACAAATTATCAACCATTTGTAAGTAATACTGAACTCAACTTTTTTCAAGTGCAAAGACAAATTTGAAACTTACTTGGCAGTGTGGTTGTGGATTCGCCCCAGCAGGAAATTTGTGCAAATCTATCGTTACGCCTAAATATTACTCGTTAATGCATCTTTTTATTAAAATTACTGTATCATAAACAAATCCCATAGCTGGATTGGTTTTATTTGAGCTATTGATTACCGTATAGTTGATAGTATCAGGCGTTACTTTGCGGAAATTCATTGTATTAAATTACTATTAATTTACTTTGCAACAATCCGCAAACAATGTATGATGATATATATTTCTATACCAACACGTGTTTCGCTCCGAAACAGAGCATCATCAGGGTAGTAGACTCTACGAGTGGTAACCACTCGTGTTGGTATAGAAATATATATCATCATACATTGTTTGCGGATTGTTGCAAATTAAATTAACAGTAACTTAATACTATTGATTACCCTTCTAAAGGATCCAATAGAGCCCTGATCATTAGGTGATGGCGTCATTTAAAAAAATAATAACTTTTCTATGTCGGGAGATTTTGTTGTCAGGAACCGTGTAACAATAATTATCACACAAACATTGTTTCAGGAACAAAATTACATAGAAATAAAGGACCTGCAACCGAATTCGATGTATTTTCTACAAGTACAAACGATCAGTCAATTCGGAACGGGGAAACTCCGTAGCGACAAAGCGGCTATTTTCTACAATACGACCAGTATTGCCGCAGGTAGCTTTGACACTGTAGTATCAATTTCTTTGAATTTTAATTTCAGGAATTTTCTAACACCTGAACTCACTCCGACATTTAAAGTAACATGTTCGCGGATATATTATATCTTTAGTTAGTACTTATCAAGTGTCATTTATTGAAAAGTTCCCGCCACCTACATTTCATCGTGACCTTGATTCGGAACCGAGTCGGAATATTAGTATTAATAATAGAACAGTCGTGTTTACCGGTTGACCAGTAGGTATAGTCCATTCGATGCTACTCTCTAGTAGTTACATATAAAAGTTGGTGTCGAAATAATAAACAATATGAATATTTTAAGTGCACGACGGGTAGTCGCAGCGAATTTCGGAGTAAGGTGGTGGCGGGAAACAAATGATTTTAAAATTTAATACTTATAATTACGTGATACAATTGTTATATGATATCATTACAAACTAATCACAAAGCTGTACTGTAATTATCTACATGTCGAGAAATAGATCTGTTAATAATCTGGAAATAAAAATTAGTATATTAAATGCTGTTATGTTTTTAAGGTATATACTTTATTGCTAACCTGTTTGTAGAAAATCCACCGCAGGCGCTACACCGACGGTCCACTGAGAAGAAAATAAAAGGGCTAAAGCTAAATAAAATTATGTGGCTCAACCATAAACTTAGGGCAAAGATAACGTGGGAGCCGATCACGACAATAGATATTAGGGACAGGAGGTAAAAAATACTTAATTTACTGTAATAGTTTAGTCGTCAATCATCTGTTAGTCACTTGAGTATTTGGAGTATTGGAGTATTAGTATTAATAAAAAGTAAGTAATAATAATAATAAAAATAATAAAGATATTCCAGTTCTAATTCGAAGGACCGGACTCGCTTAAATATCCTTAAATACATCAGTAGAAGATACTGTACTATATCTGTGGAAGAATTTAGTCTTAACGAGTTACTCAAACAGTTAAATGGGGACCATTAAAATTTTATAAAAAGTAGTCAAGTGATCGATAAAAGGTCGAAACATTTTTTTTTAATTTTAAATTAGACGTAATTCTTCCACTGTTTAGGTATTACCTAACTTGACATAGCTTCGTTGTGTTTAGCAAGAGGACATTTACTTGTTTTGCGGTGACAGATTGTATCTGTAGAAATCAAAATGGTCATTGAAACGTTAATAATTATTAATAGGTGCTAATTTCTATTGCAATCTATCTTATAAAAACTACTTTAATCCATGAAAGTAACATTTTGCTTAATTATTTTCCGTTTTAATCTGCACAACACGTTCGAATTCGGTGATAACATTACATATAAAATTCTATTGTGTCTGGGTCACCGCCCTCAGTCGTGTTGTAGTAGGTTTTACCTACTGCATAGGTAATTAATTACTTTATTTATGTTAACAGTGTAATAATAATGTCATAATTTGTAACACTATGTAATGTAATACCAATTTCATTGAATTACTATTACACATGTTTTAATTTTTTTTATAGATATTACGTGCACTGGAAAACTTTAAAATGTCAGCATCCATTAAAGAATAAAGATTTATCTGCTATGACAGAGGTAAGAAACAGCTCATTGGAGTATATTATACTTAGTGCCTAAAGCGAGTCAAATGAATATTTCTAAGATAATATGCTAACATAAATCCCAGTTTCAATTTCATTTTAAAAATATCGCGCCATTTTTAACATTCATGAAGTTAGGTTCAATCGTAAGTAGTACAAAGAATTTATCCGGTTAAACAGTGCTGTCATTATGTAAATTGAATTAATTATATTTCTTTTTTTTTGCAGAAAACCACATTTGAAATATACGAACTTGATTACAACTGCAACTACCTTGTGAATGTGAATAAATCCGGAAATTCGAAAATATCTGATTCTGAACTTATATTCACTGTTCCCGGATGTGAATATTTCAAACGTAAAGTTAACATAACTTCAATAAATTGTGGAAAATGATTGATGTAGCTTATATTTTGAAAGTAACATAAGACTCTGTTGTTAACAAAAATATGTAATTTCACAATTTGTTGATAAATAAAATAACTAAGCGATATATTAATAGCATGTCAAATATAATTTGTAATGAAAAATAATTCACTTGGTCATAGAAGCATAAAGTTTTGATTTATAATGATTCATATTTTTATCAGAAATATTAAAGTATAGTCAAAATATTATTTTAGAACTAAAATACATAAAGTTAAAAGTATAAAAATATAAAATAGTGGAGTATTTTAAGTTATTTAATTTATACATACTTATTTATAATAAAAAAACTTAGTAGTTGTAATATGCTTTTAATAAATAAATCTCAATCCACAAAACAGGTACAATTGTTATTATTATTGTAGTAAGAAATGATGAACTGACTCGTCTGGTATTTGGTATGATAGGTACATCTAATGTAGTGAATGCATGACAGTATTTTATATCGCTAGGTGACAAACGATCAGGCCAAAAATATTATCAATGCCTTGCCGGGCTGGCTCTCTGCAACACTGCAAACAAAACCCAGTTGGTAGTAAACCTGCCTGCCGAGCGTGGGGTCCCAAACGTGAACTCAATATTTCAATCTTTAGTATCATTACACTGTAACATGAATTTAAGGAGATTAATAACTTCAGAATAAAGAAGTCATTATCATTTTAATTATATATCATTTAGAAATTTTGTAAATACACATACACCTCATTCTTTTCTTCTACTACATAGGTAGCATGTGTGAATTTGTGGTACATATAAGCATCAAAAATAAAACTGTATAGCACTATCTACTACGTAATGATCGAACTGCGTGCTAAGCTTAGATTTCAAGTCAATAGTATGAAGTTAGTAGCATCCGAATTGACTGATAAGGATAAGCGCTTTACGCAGGCGTATAAAAGGATACTAGAAAGTTGCCCATACAAACATACAAAATTCTAGACTCAGAAAAATAAAAATGTACCAACATTAAAATTAATTATTTAATTGAACTTTAATATTCATAAAAAATATATTTATAGGTCGAATCAGTCAAAACAATAACGAGAATAATTACATGAGTGCGTTATTTATTCCTTTTAATATGTTAAAATATTATATAACAGAACAATTGATTAAGCGTTCTTAGCAAACTTTGACGTCGTCCTTTTTAAAAAATCTTATGAATATTACAAAGGTTAAAATATTAATAAATACCTTATCAGCAACATTTACATGTATATTTGGTAATTTATGAAATTTAATATATAATCATTAATATGAATATTATTCAAAAATTATACTATTCTACTAAATTAGTAAAAATATACTTATTAAGGCAATAAGTATACAATCACTGTCAAGTAACTGTGCGCAGTTCGCTGCTAACTTCATTGTGAATATTTACAACCCGTATTCGTAGTAAATGTCAAAAGTAAATAAAAAATTGTGAACATGAATTTAATTATTTTAAGGGGATCTGTTTTTATCCAAACCTTGTAAAGTCTGCATGTGAATTTATTATATCATTATTTTTACCTACGGTATCAAATTTAATAATGTATAAACATAAAATGTTGAGCGAGTGATCGCGAATATTCATTATCCTAAAGCACAATTTACTTCATATTTATACTTCCAATTTTTCGGAGTTCTTGTGACTTATTTACTAGATAATGGACTGAGTATAGTTTAATGTTCGTAAAATATTTAGTGTCCTTGTAGTTAAGGCCAGCGCCAATACCGGGGCGTAACCGTCGTATTCTCGGGAAAAGTCTGTGGAAAATGCTATTTTATAGTCTTTTCTGAAACATAGTGCTGTGTGTTTTTTGTAACAATGGCTGAGGACGAAGTACTCTTTGATGATGTGTATGAATTATGTGAAATAATCGGCAAGTAAGTATACAAAATCTAATTTAAATGTTTTAATTTTACTCGTAAAACTACTTCTACGAATGGTTTTCAAAGAAAATCTAAAACTCTTATGATGATGATAGAATGTTGTAAATCTTTATTTAAATTTGAACGGAATATGTAAACAGATAGTGATTTTTAAATTAAATTTAAAGTTACCTGTTAGGAGTAACTGCAGACTAATAATGATTTATAAAATAAACTTATAGTTTACAGACTAATAATTTATTATATACTTTTCTTAAATATACATGTAATTAAACATTAGTTTAACTATTAGTTAATATATTGGATTGATTAAAAGAAATGTCATAGGATCATTCTCAATTAGTATTTTATCCTGCACTCTGAAGTGGTTTTTTTATAATGCAGTGATCAATACTTTTTTTAGATCTCACACATCTACAAGCCACTGAAAAAAGATGAATTAGAACTATAGGTTTCTATTAAAAAATGTGAAAATGTCGACTCAATTGTTTACTCTAACTTTACAAATCATCAGACAAGTTTCATTCCTGTAGTCAATTATTCCTTTGTACTCTGATTCTAAAATATTTTTATGTCATAAGTTGGAATAGATGCTGACTTATTAGATTCTAATTAGACTGAGTTTTAATGTAGATTACAATTCTTAGAATTAACTTAACTATGTTATATTATATATATCTTGTATGTAACTGGTGATGCTTATGCAGCTTCCCTGGATTATGCATATGAATTGAAGCTAGATACAGCTTATGGTTAGGGCAGTTTCGTGAACCTTTATATGTTTTCATATAAATCTAGCAAACCATGCTTGCTTCACTTTAGAAAAACTTTGCCTTATGCTTATGCTGCATTGTTTTAGCACTGGATTTTTCATGTTCTCTTAATATGTTTATAACTTTTTATTTATGAACGGATTGCAATAAAATGAACTTTTTTATATTAAGTGATGTTTCCTGCAATATATTAGTTAAAACCATAACGAAATTGGTTAATCTTTTCCTGAGATTAGCATGCGCAAGTGACAAAAATTCTAACAAGTATTGTGTTGGGTTCTATTGAGTTAAGAAAGCTCTCTAATAATATTATTTCTCATATATCCTTCACATACAGAAAGTGATCAGTTAAAATTTTATTATAAGTATAGATAAATCAATAACACACCAGATAGCACATACAGTTAAAAAGTTTTTGATAAGCACATATTTCTTTTTAAAAATTACTTTTGAAATATAAAACAATATGGCCTGTATTTTGTAGTTGAATGGTCAATGACTCTATTCAATTCAAAGTTATACAACCTAGACATTAAGCAAATTATCTCTCTTATTATTACTTTATTGATCCTGCAATTCTCAGATGATACAATCAGTAGATATGTGAATAAAAAAAAAGTCTTACGAGTTTGAACTAGTCAATGCTGTTTCGCTTTTGTAGATCAATTTGGTGCCATTACTAGATTTTTAATAGGGTTGTTTTTTATTTATGTTTAGGGTATTTCCATAAAAATTATTGTTTGGAATGTTTAATGTCTAGATTAAGTTACATTAATAATGAAGATGAGTGATACATATTAAATGAACTTAGGTGGTAAAGTTTTCATTTAGTTTTGGAAGGATTCTTATATTACACTATTATTTCAAATAAGGGTTATAGTTATCTAAATGAATATTATAAGGGGTGAGTGTGAATTTTGTGTGTTTGTGTATATGGGGAAAGTATTCCCTGGAACAATCACATCTATCTGAAAAATCTTTTACCATTTTAAAGGTATATTATTCCAGATGGACATAGATAATTTTCTAACCCAAATGAAGGTAGGGCAGGCCCCTAGTTTTGATAATTTAAATCCGCAAACAGTTTTTTGTCTGCTTCGAAATTGTGCTGTTTAATTTAATTTATAACCCTTGAAGCATTTTAAACTATTCTGCTTCAATACCGAAGAAAGTATTGTTATAAAATTAAATGCTTAGTCACCAAAAAAAAACCACAACTTAGTATTTAAACTGCCTATTTTTGGTGAAGCAATCTTTTATGGGTATGTTTTACAATTACATCCCAAAGTTGATTTATGGTTTTACTATCAGGAATGTTCCAGCAAAATGCTATAGCCCAGCATATACATAGGTAAAGGATACTATTGAAAAATATCAATGATGAAGATGTATCTTTCGCCGTTTATTCTCTTTTACGAAAAAGCGCCTTCCCAGAACTGTTACATATAGTGGTTTATACATGTACACCTTCATATTACAATTTCTTAAATCACTGTTGGCTAATTAAGACATTACAAGACCAAAGAATAATTACCATTTGTCACACAAATATCTGTTTCGTTGAAAATTACACCTAAGTTGGACGCTCTAAAGACCTGTTAGGTTCACTGACAACATTGTATCATTTCTGCGTGGAAAAAATAACCATGAAAACGGCGGACAGTCAGCTGATTCAGAGGTCCCTGGGCCAGTCGAAGTGGCGCCAAGAAGGATGGGATATGTACGACTGATAGATTGATAAACAGTAAGGGGTGTAAATCATATTTATTATTATTTATCGTGCCTTTTGCCCTAGGGGACCATTCAGCCTTGTCCGTCGCTGTGTGCACAGACAGACAGGCCAGCAGTTTGCAGTGAAGATTGTTGATGTGGCTCGCTTTACAGCAAGCCCTGGACTCAGTACTGCAGGTAAGGCTACAGAAGAGATATAGACTGAGTGCGAGAAAGAAGGATATTCCCACGTAGCCAGGAAGTCCCACGGCCCATTGAATACTTAAGTACTTGTACATGGCATAATTATGTATCCCCGCTACACATGGGATTTGTTAGTATAGTGATTACATTAACAATGTTATCTTTCTTATACATAAAATTCTGCAACAAGACCAGTAAATTCTAAACTTCATGAATATTTGTGAATAACATACATAATTAGGATATTTTAAATATTTCTTCATATGCTGATGTTTAATTACATTGTGTTATTTTTTGTTTCTTTGGTAAGCTGAGTTAAAGTCCTACTCTGATGTTGTATAGGCAATAATTGTAAATACATAAATCTATCCTGAAGCAGAATGAGTTAGGGATGCTAGTATAATACTATTACAGTACACACTGTTCACCATAAATCCTCAAGTCCCATGTTGTTCATTGTGTACCTTGCTGGGTAATAGATGATACAGTGGCGTCCTGTTCCTACTGTTGAAGTTGCTGGACTTTGTTTCTTTATTTATTATGATGTTATAATGATTGACTACAATTCTTCCCGATGCTAAGCCATGATGTAGACTTAGATGGCAAAGCGCATTAACTTAAAAAAAGCCTCTTCACTCTTGCCTTGAAGTCACTCACACTGGAGCGAGATGGAACACCGATGCGGGTGGACCATTTCAATCCTTCGTGGTACGTATCACAAATGACGAAGCAACACGTGTCGTCCGTATCGGATGGATATTTATGATAGTCGCAGTTCGTCGTGTCGTTTGATTGTGGAAACGAGATCGGGGAATCAGATCGTGTAATTTCCGCGCATACTTTCCGACACTGTCTTATAGAACACAGAGAGGCTGGGTATTTTACGTCTGCCTGAAGGGTATTCACTACCAATTCTATGTCTTCAATAAGCCGCCTTCTTTGCACGCCTTTCCATTGAGGCGAAAATTGTAATTTTTCATTTTTCAAATATAAACAAATAAACCACCTAATCTAATGTCTATAAAATACATCTAGGTAATATTTTATGGTAAGTATGTAGTTGTATCTCCCTGGTTAACTAGGTACATATTAGACCTCAAACTCCCAGCCGCGCTCACTTTTACTTGTATTATTTTTTTCAATCATTTAATCCCGATCTATGCTTTCTATCCTTTCCGATTTAAGGAAACATTAATTATCGTTTTCATAATATTAAAATAACAAAAGGAAGATTTCTGAGTTTACTCAATTATTAAGCAAAGAATAGATAGGATTTCATAGTTGAGATTGACGAGAACGTAGTAATTTAGTAAGTAGCATGTAATAAGTGATTGCTAGCGAATGTCATTATTGAGTTCTTTGGTTCAGAGGGTACGTTAAACCGTTGACCTCGGTTGCTAGATAGCGGTGGTGGTCTTAATAACATACTTGTACTTAAGTTGGCCGCTTACTTGTCCACCCAACCGCACTGGAGCAGCTTAATGAGTTACTGTTTAGATTTCTTAAAGTACGTGCAGAAAACTGTGCCTGCTTTTAAAAAATATAGCGGCACATAGTTGAGCTCCCTCATTGTAATATGATCATAGACACGTGCGGATAGTGACGTGGGATTATACTTCTAAGAATGTTTATGGTTTGTTTGTTTCGGATGAGCTGCAGAGCTTATCCGTCAGTGCAAAAGCTACAAATACGTATTAAATTAATACAAAATATTAAAATATCAAACAGTTCGTAAAACTTATGTAAAAACTGTTGATCGCGTAATTGGTTCTTGATTTTTGGTGACAGAACAAAGTCACACGGTACCAGGTCAGCACTGTATGCTGGATGACTCATAAGTTGTACGTTTTTCGCCTTCAAAAACTCATTTGTCTGTCTGGCCGTGTGGGAAATTGCATTATCGTGGTGCAGGATGATACGGCGCTTACCTTTACTTTCACGGAGTTTGTCAATAATTTCCGGTAAACAAATGGTCGTATACAATGTTTGTGTAGGATTGACTGTATTTGATTCATTCCTATGTCCAAAGATGACCGGACCTCATGGTAGGTCACATGCCTGTCTGTTTCGATCATACGGCACACAGCATCAATGTTTTTGTGGTTTACAGCGGCGCACGGACAACCTTCACGAATTTCATCATGGAAATTAACACGACTACGTTTGAATTCTGCAAACCAGCTATAAATAGTTGTCTTGCATGGTGCTTTTTCGCCAAAAGCGTCAGACTGAAGCCGAATGAGACTGCTGAGCTGCCAAATTACACCTAAAATCGTAAAAAATCATGCAACGAAATTTTCCCTAGTTAGATCCATTTTATTGTAATCACGCAATTTTTAAAATGACGCCACACTGTGAAAACAATTGACAATCTGATAAAACAACTTGTATTCTACGGCTAAAGTAATAATAGTAGTAATAACTTTTTAAATGTTGTTTATGTCAGTGGCCAATTCCGGAAACTTTTAGTGTGACCTATGTATTCACGTTGGCGAGATATATTTTAACAGTTCTGCAAAACATTCCTCATTAAAGCTCGTGGAACATGAAGAGGTAGCCTATTACACTCATTAGGTTTAAGTGACCTTCATTTATTTATATCTTTTACAAAAGCGTCCAGTGCACTTGTCCAGTGCAATGTAGCAGGTAAGAAGAGTGAACTTCAGAGCAATTACCGACACTAGACACATTGCGCTCGGTCCTCAACAAGTGTGTGGCTGTATGACCTCGTTTTTGAGATGGTTTAGGTGCATAACATTTTAAGAGGCAGAATTAACTTAATGAGAAATGGGCTAAAACTCGGATCTTTTTATTCTTATCCATCGTAAGCGCGGACTTCTCATTGGTCCGTGAGTGATATTTGGCAAAAGTTTAGAAATGCAGTCGAATTTGTTCTGCATAAATGTTTTACAGTCGTTGAAGTATTTTAAATATACGACGAAGATTATTATTCAAACAGTGACAGTAAATAACACAGCGATCGATCTCATATTCTCGGAATTTCCGATTGATACCGCAGATTCTTGGCTTTGCGCTTTATGAAAAGGAATTAATTTATGCTTGAAAATAATTCCAGGACAGACATTTATTTGGCGGATAAACGGTTGTTCTCGGTTATACTGTGTCTCGTTTGGAATGTTCGGTAAAATGTGCGAGTCTAAAAGATAATAATATATATTTCCTGTTAAATAACATAATAGTCAGATTAAGTTCAGGTTCAAATTTTACAGACGGTTAATCACGTAACTTAACAAAGTTATAAAACGTGAACAAAATCAATCATAAATAATAACATACCTGATCGGGGGTCAGGTGTTGCACTGGTCTGATAAATGAAATATTTGTACTGTTCGCATGGGGCAGAACCATCGGCATACCTGTCAATTCTGCACGGATGCCTCTTACTTCAAGCATCAAGGATGTGGGTTTCGATAACAAGGTTATTAGAGCCAGCGACACTTTCAAATTAGGTGTTCCATATATTTGTTTATGTTAGAATTATTGACATATTTATAATTTTCTTTAAATAACGCAGTAGTTTTTTTACATAATATTAGTTAATGCTTGACAACAATCCCACCTGATGGTAAGTCCAAGATGATGAACGTATTAACTTATAAAAGCCTATTCACTCTCCTCTTGAAGACTCTCACATCATATGTATCACATCATATGTAGTCGGGAACACCGACGTGGGTTTAAAAGAATAAAATAAACAGTATCAATCAGAAATTCCGAGAATATGAGATCGATCGTTGTATAATTTGCTGTTAGTGTTTAATAATTATTTGTTGTAGATTTAGTTTTTTCAGAAGTTCGTTGTAGATGTTCGTGGGTTGTAGTGCCCTATCAACACCAAGTGAGCTGATGTTTCGTCTTTCTATTCCAGTGGAAAACAAGACACTATTAGAACAGTATGAATTTTTTTATAAATTCTTAGAGCGAATTGTTACAACCGTTTTTAAGAAAGAAAACGATGTCACAAGCATATAATTGTTTCCAACGCTTTTGTTGTAGCGACAAAGAGTATAAGAGGTAGCCGCTACCCAACCTTTTCTTCACGGAAAATCAATAAAGCTGAAATGTCTTGAAATTGTTTTATCATCGTTTACATGTAGATTAAAAATTATCAGTAATTATGTGAAGTTAAATAGCACTTTAAGTTGAGCCTTATTCTTTATTCTCAGTAGGTAGATATTACAAAGAAACTATAATTCAAATTATTGTACTAGCCACATTAGAAACTTTAGATATTCCAATCGTGCAAAAACGTCTGTGGAAAATTGTTCATTTGTTTAAAAAAAATAACTTATCCTAATACCGATCTATTCTAGGGTAATAGATACTAGTAATTTACACTGATAATATTTTTTTCTGGAAATTTTAATGTATCTGGACTTTGTATATTTATATTTGTCTGTTTGTCTGCCTGAAGGACCACGTTCTAGACTAAAACCCCTGAAAAGATGTGGATGATACTTGGCATTTTAGTGGCTTTTTTATGAGTTATATAAAATGTAGCATATTTAATAACCTGGGAAAAGGATCCGTTGCTGGGGTATGGGAAATAAAAGTTATTATGGAAATTCTACTAAGAGGGCAGTAAATAAAATAATGAGTGCCTAGCTGCATACATTATAATAAATTAATATGATTTAAATTCACAGAAATAGAAAAACCATTCAGTAAACTTTAGATACTAGATTATAGTTGGTTTATTAAAGAGCACATAATTATTAGTATAATTATTAGTATATAATATTAAGCACGGTTACCCAGACGGCGGTATGCATCGCTGCTCCACTGTCAGAATTAGGTCACGTGGGGATGCCTATCCCAGCTTTCCCTACGGACGAGATATCATTCAGTTGACAATAATGCATGAATGCTTACTATTAGTCCTTTGTTAGTGAATGTAAAGAGTCCATTGTATGAATCTAGTGTTTGCTCTCTGTGGGACAATGTAGGGAACAATATGCATTTTAAAACGTTTTGGTAAAAAATAAAGTGTAAGCCATCGATAGTAAACTATCAGTCGGGTTTTATAAGAAACGAGTTTTAAATGTTTATTCAGAATAATACATATTTTTTTGTTAATAATATGTAAATAATGCATATAAATACATAATTTATGTATACATCGTTTGTAAATAACCTACATTGTACATTATTGAATTAATCTCTTATGAATTGTGGCCGCGACGACTTAAACTTTAATTTTAAGTTTTAGTCTCCACGCAAGTACATAGGTTAATTAATGTTTGCAAGTAAAAATAGATAACTGCAACTTAAGTAAGATTAAGTTCAATAAGTTTTAATGGCACTAAAACTTTTAAATTACTTTAGCGGCTTCAGAAATAGGTAACCGTAGGGAAGTATAGTCAAAAATTATAAATTAAAAATACTGGCTCTATCATTCGTTTGCATTTACCGTTAACATCGTATCGTTTCGTTTGTGAATGAGTCGTTTTGTTTGACATATTTGCCAACGTCATATGTTCCAGTTGTTAATTTTTGAAGTGAAAACTTCTTTAGGTGAACCATGAGAGGATTGGCGTTACGATTATCGTAACGGAAAACGCGAAGAATGCATGAGTGTTTATATGTGTTTCATGAATATATTTTTCATTTTTATCGCGCTCATCAACCTGGTTGGTTTATCCGGTGTCTTGTTAATTCCCATTTATCTCATATACATAAACTTTATCGGCAGTGCCCTCTGTAAATGAAAATCCGCTTGGAAATTTTTGTAGTGTAATTCACTCTGTGTACAAATCACACAATCTCTGGGAATATGGTTTTCTTGAAATCTCACTCCTACTGTGTGTGTATTGCACACACAACTTTTTTGTTTTTTGTGTCAACAGCCGATATACATACGTCCGTAACACAAAAGTCATCACTATCGCGTTGCCGGACTGTATAAAAACGGGGTAACTGCTTAATACCATATCATATATAACGAAGGGTTATTTTGAATATAGTATTTGTTAGGTTTTTTTAGTTTGTTTTTCTGATTATGTACTTTATTAACCATTCATGTTTGTTGAACATGACCTATTAACACAGCACGATCGAGCAGTATAAATCGAGTCTTATAAGTTACATACAGATTAACCTTGATTTATATTTATATAGATTCGATATTCAGCGTTAAATAAACGAGAAACTCAACCCTCCTTTGATCGCCGTGGAGGACTATCGATCACGTTGCGTTCTCATCGCCTTTTTGATTGTAAAAGGAGCCTGGTACTCGGATATGAGTAACGCGACCATTTTTTTGTATAGTTATGCTTTACCGCCGGCGCGCGAGCGTAATTAAATTCATACCTAATTGTGGTTAGGTACTCTATATATTTTTATGATGCGCTGAAACTTGTCTTAATAATACTATTAGACTATGTTAGACGTTCTGCCGAGATGAAACTATGCGGGCACTTTTAGAAGTTTGATGGATGACTGGTAGATCTAGAAAGAATCATGGTAGAATTTGTACACGAAAAAAAATATAATTTTAAAGATGTATAAAAACCTTTGCAAATGTTTTTTTTTAATCTGAGAAAATACTTTATACATTCAAGATATTTTTAAATCTGGGGGTCAAAAAAATTTTTTTATTTATACAAAAAATGACAATCACATACTAATTAGTGATTGAAAATGTCATTTAGCTGTCACTTGAGAGCTTGGCTTGACTCCTCTTTTTATGTAAATAAAAAAATGGTTATTGATCCCCAGACTCTTTATACAGTCAACTATTTCTGGACGAGTCGATAGGGAGATGATTTAGAACATAGGAAAGAACAAATTGACCGTCTAGTGACAGCTGTCTAACATTGTCAATCTCTAATCAGTCAGATTCTTTTTTGACTATTTTGCAGAGTATGTTACCGGCTGTTCGTCGATACTGGATGAAGTCCTTAGATAATTATCTTTAAACCGCCATGTTGGAGAGCCTTGAGTATAATCCTTTCTAATTTACCTGACATTTATTATTAAGTGCAATTCTTGACAAGCATTGAATTATGATACTTAAGAGAAAGATTACTTAAGAGAAGCGCGATATTTTGGTTGGCCACTACCTTCTTCATCAATTCACATTGTAGCAATATGGCGAAGTGCGTTTTAAGCTTCAGCCTTGTCTTTCTTTAGGGTAACAATTAGTTGAAGCTACTAACTATTCTTCCTTAATATTCTTTGGTTTAACGTTTTACAAAACATTTCCAGTTAGACAATCATTATGTGCTACGAGTTCAACAAATTATGCAACAGGCGACTGTTTTGTGTACCTAATATTGTATTCCTTTTTTCAACTACTAATGTATTCAGTCCGTAGCAAGTGTCAAGGTGACGAAGTAGAGCGTGATAATTTTCCTAGCTACGAGCTATTTACGTCTCACTGTACAGTTTAAGGTTATTCATGACTTTAAAGGTCTGGAATATATTTCAAACTCAATATATTTCAATGTGGATTACAGACAGGTTGGTTGCAAGCTTGTCGGAAGTGGTTCCAATGGTCAAAAAACTCCAATATAACTTACTGTTCAAAGTGTTCACCGAAGCTAGAAAATGCTTCTAATTATTGATTATCGAAAAGCTAAACATGACACAACTTTTACGTCATCTTTATTTGGTTGTTTGTTCTATGGCTTTAATCAATGAAATCTATTAAAATGAAACGTAATGTGAGATATAAAAAAAATAGTAAAATTAACCGAAATTTGGCTCCACGGAGAATTGCTCAAAGGCAACAAAATTGGAAAATAAACGTTACAAATTAGATAATTGCTAGTGTAAACAAGTCATGCTTTGTGCCCGGTTTGTTTTTTAGTGCAGATCCGTTAATTGTTCCGACAGTGTACAGACTGGTAGAGAATACCGGGGCACAGGACTTCCATTTTAATTAAAGAAACGTAGAACGTACTTCATGAAGTTTCAGTGCGGATATACAATAAACTGATATACAAATAAACGATCATATTCGTATCATGTATAGATTTAGGACGTATCATGCGTGACAAGAAGACTGTTAAGAATTCACTAAGTCAAGAACAGAAAAAATTGTCTCACACGTAATATTTTTCCTGGCTAGGAATTCAACCAGATAATTGGAATAGAGATAAATAGAATTTGAAGAGGCTGGCGTCATTGCCTCGGCCTTTGTTTAGCACCTGCTAAACAAAGTGCTACCTAGCACCATGAGCAGGGGAGATTGGCATGGACTTAAGCATGAAGAGTCCCTAACATTTATACTTAGTATATAAAATAGGTTATCATCCTAAAGCAGCTTAATCAGAGTTTATAGCCTTGTAAGTTATGCGAAGGAAAGGGAACGGCAGTGTAGCACGTTATTGCATTTTTAAGGATCTATTTAACCGCTACACTCCGCAAGGCCATGACGAAATTATAAATGTATCTCCCTACCTGTCAGCTACAGCTTCGTAACGTAACGACCTTTTAGATATTTCAAAGCAACGATGAATGGTAAGATTTTATCAGGAGTGCCCTTGTTCTTCTTTCAGTAATGTCAGCAGATAGGCTATTGTGTTGAGATTCATTTGCCCACCGACGTGCTCGCTCGTAGTTTTAATTGCTTATTATTTTCTTCGTCCGAATATTCTAAAGCTTTGACTCAGTACAGCCCACATAACTTGGGTTGTTAAATGTTTAAAAAATTCAAGAGCAGTTTTGCCAGTGCTCGAGTTTTGTTACATAAATTTTCAAAGTTAGATGTTTCTATAACTTTGTGCCCAAATGTACTGTTGGTTTTACTTAATATATTCTTCTTTTGGATGTTGTTACACAACATAGGCGAAGATACGTGATTTGTTTCCATTCACAATCCCTCGCATTTTGTATTCATGTCGTTGTTATGAAGTTCTTTGAATATTAAAATTTGATTTCGTTTTTAAACACAGGAGCGGTTTCACGATGAGTTACTCCTGTATTTTCTCGCTCAATTGTTCTTACTGATTTTAATTTGTAATATTTAATTATATGATGCTTATCGTAATATTTTAGGTCATGTACCTGTGCAGTACTCTTTAATTTGGTGAGATAGTACATAATGATTTTCTTTATCTCAAAAGGAAAAATTGAACTTTTCTTGAATTGAAACAGAAATTTAGGTCTTAACGTTGCACGCACGATTATTCTTAGTGGGGCTGCCGCCATGTATTACTTACATACGAGACAATATTTGCACGTGCATTTAATTTTTTTATGTGTTAAGGTGGTGTACGAGTACTTTTGTTATATACTTTCATTATTTTATTTCAATGTTTCAGATCTAAAACGAGAAGCAACAATATGCCATATGTTGAAGCATCCCCATATCGTCGAGCTCTTGGAGACATACAGTTCCGAGGGAATGCTTTACATGGTATTCGAATAGTAAGTATAAAAGTCTATGAATACTATAATAACAGTATTTGAATATAAATTTAGAAGTTATAGAATTTAGTAAATACAAAAAGAAATATAATATTTCTAATCGAGTGGTCTGGTTTAATTTGCGATAATAATTTTTCTTTATGTTACTCGGTGAAAACTAACATCGCAAAGGTATCTGTATATCTGTAAGTTTTCTATCACGCTTAAAGACGCAGGGTACATGTCGCCCGTAACTAAATAGTATGAAAACGGAGCGTGCCGTATTTTTACTCCCCTCTTTGATGTACGCAAAAGTTTTAACAATGACCACAATGTAAACAGAACTTTTGACGCGTTTTTAGAATTAATCATACCAATTTGGTATTTCGTGTATTCACGTCATTAGTTAACATCGACCATCGCCATTACGCTGAGGCACTCGGCTTTCGGTATCTGTCCTACTTAATATTTTTGTTCTCTGTAGTTTTCAATACAATATCTGGTGAACAGCTCACTGGTTAAATGAATATATATATATATTTATATTATTTATATATATATATATATTATGAAAATATAATTTTGACTGATGACTCAATAATTTTTGTCAATTGAATGCGCAATGTAATACTCCAGCCTCTTCATAAATATTAGTATTTTTTTAATATCTATTCATAACGAAAATATGAAAATAATACGGTACACGCTTTGCTCCTTTTCAGTATGGACGGATCTGATCTTTGCTTCGAAGTGGTCCGTAGGGCCACAGCAGGATTTGTCTATAGCGAGGCTGTGGCTTGGTAAGTTAACGTTTTATGTGAGCTATAGTAAAAAACAACAAACATACATTCAAATTAATTTGTTTACTTACATGCAAATCTCTTTGGAATTTGCTTGTATTTGGACAACATATTGAGGATACGTTAGTCAAAATATAGTATATTAAATGCAGTTCTTTTACGGCTCGTGAACTAAATAAATTGCAAATATATCTCATGCAAGGGATCCCAAAAAACACTATCAAACTTTTATAGTTCATTCAGCAATTTTCTAAGGATGTTTCCAATGAAATATGAATATTATTGCAGCAAAAGCAAGCCTAAATCGATCCTCTAAGACAATAATTTAATAAAATTATGTCACGATCAGTAAAACACAGTGTTATATTATTGTTTTCTATATTCAATTTCAGTCATTACATGCGTCAAATATTGGAAGCATTACGCTATTGCCACGAGAACGACATCGTGCATCGTGACGTGAGGCCACACTGCGTCTTGCTTGCGGGACGGGACAATTGCGCACCGGTCAAGCTCGGAGGCTTCGGAGTTGCTGCCCAGCTTCCCACGCCCACTGCCCACCGAGCTCCGCCAGGTAATTCCTTCTTCAGCAATATAACGATATCATATCATTTAAAATGTCTGAAAGTTCAGGAAATACAGCATCTTAGTATTTAGCATCCTGGACGAGTAATTTCTGTACATGAGTCATAGACATTTCCAGAAGTAACATGAAAATTCAACGATAAATCTGTATACAAGATAAAGGTTGCTCGACCAAGGATATAGGAATTCTGCGTAGTCGTAAAGTTGTCTCCATTGCTTTTATCGTCTTTAGATATGTCATCTATCCTTTGATGGGTTATACCCCCCGATGTTTGATATAATCTTTTCATTTATTCAAAAGTCTTTGATCGTTTCTTGTTTCCGGAAGAGAACGGTTCATACATGAACGTATCCGGTCATTCATCCGTTAGTCGGTCATCTTTACGAAACGCACCTCCGGAATAATTTTCCTGTAAAATCGTTCAAAGTTAATCGTTGCTCTTCGGTATATCTCGTATCAATTGACACTGATTTGAGATATTGGAGGTTATAATCTAATGATTATAATTTTTTCCTTAGGAGACACTGCTGTTAAAGCAGATTAATTTCTAAATTCACAATTCGCAGTATGTCGTCACAACTAGACCAAGGTGTCGGAAACGCTAAACTTGAGAGTAATGTCAAATTTAGGTCAAAGGTGCGTTCATATTGTAAAGGACTTATTTGCAGTTTTACAATATTATGATCGTGAACCACAACTTTCAGGTTGAGCTGTAATATATACTTGACGGTAGTTTTAATCGATGAGTTAGTAAATAAGTATGGCAACCTCAAATTGTATTTTTTTTCTTCTATCGAATTAACTCTCTTATATTTTAATTTCCTTTGATACCGCATCAAAAACAGGTATGTGTTATAGTAATATATGTATTTTATATTCCTACAGGAAATTGAGCCAATCCAATTTCATAACTTGATTAAAAAATCTTATTATTTGATGTTTTTGATAGTGGATAAGATTATTTTAGAAATAAAATACGTCGAAATTTTGTAATAATATTATTATTTTTCATTGTTGTATTTCAGTTAATTACATTTACATTATTTAAAATTAAATCTGATAACTACTTCAAGTTGCTTCATTGTATGTAAAGTTATCGTAACTTGCTTGCCAGTTGATAATACTATATTGTATTATACAGAACTGGTGATGGACAATCGACCACTAGTGGGTCCGATGGGCCAAGCGTATCTCAAATCAGACGAGTACGGTAAGACTTCCATGGTGAAGCGAATTGTGCCCTAACTGCATGGACATTATGTGCAATTTTCACTGGCACATGTGTCGTCACTCATAGGGAGTTCTCTTTTCTATCGGACGTTATTCGACTTAAGACGGTTATTTTATTGTACGATTTAATTATAAACATCTGTTGTTATATGTTTACACTAATTAATAAACAGGTAAAAGTACTAAATACGAAGAAGGTTAATTTCTTGGTTTTATCTATTTTTCACCTTTATGGGTGGTATTTTTTCTTGAAATATAAGTGGGACCAACCGGGAAGTATACTCTCTCAAACAAATTTTCCAAATCATTTAATAATTGACTGAGTTCTGAGGTAACAAAAATAATTACAACGAATTATAACCTCCTCCTTTTTATAGTCGATTAAAAATGGTGTTCTAAATGTAAATATAAATTTACTTTTCGTATCAAATCTGTTATGCTCGACATTGCAATGCCCTGACGGGATTTATTTGTGCACTCACAAAAAAAGATAAAAATTGGTCAACTACGATCGGTGAGATATTCTGAAATGATTGTTAAACATTGTTATAACTACATGTTAATTTATTACACTTTTTTAGTCTCAAGTCGAATTCCTATCGATAAGTCTAGGGGGACTCCCGTATATCACTAAACCATGTGTCTTATGAGGCAGACATTGGACTGTAAAATCACTTATATGATACACTTACGGTAATTAAATGTTCGTACGCATTGGCACCATTCCACGACAATACAGTGTTTGTTTAACATACCTGAAATCCTGTGTATGTCAAATTGTATGTTTGTTTATCACTTTTACATTTAATCGACGTAGATCTAACTCACACTGCTGAACGTATATATACTCAATATATTTTTATATATACTATTGTACAAAAAAATGTTAAATAAAAAAAATTGTAAAGATATATCTATCGCAGGGGATTTTTGCTTGCGATGCAAATTCGTTTGTATTAATGTTTCCTTACATTTAATTTAATTACTCTGTAACAAAGAAGTTTTACTGAAAAAATACCCTCAGCATATACACAAATTCACAAAACTCGAACTGTCGTTTTATAATATTAGTATAGATATTATATGCTATGCTATGCGTCCTAGCAAGCAAACATGATAATGGAGACCTCGATGCTATGTGCATTGTGTAGGGTCTCCGGTCACCCCGAAGGGGGTGTCCGTAGGCCTGCAGGTTCGTTAGCTGATTATTAACATACAAAGGTAGCCTATTAACAACGGTACATTTTGTTTTTTGTATTTTCGTAGTGGTGTACGTATGAAAAAGAAATGGAGAGAATATTGAAAAAGTTTTTATCAATATTTATATATTTATGTCAGTATTATCGGATAAACTTTGTAATATGGTTCTCTGTAACTAGTGCTAATGATTTAATTTAGCAAAAATTGGGGACCATTTTAATATGTAGATAAACTTTACTACAAATCAAAATGATGTATTTAAAGCAAGTGTGAGTTAGATCTATAATTAATGTTTTCGTTTTCCAAACAAACCTTTTATTTAATATTGGCTTTTATATCATTAAAGCGATCACTAAAAAATACTAATAAACAAAATTGTATATCAACGTTTTAAATGCAACAATAACTAATATTTGAAATGTACCGTAAAAACTTTTAGTGTAATACGTAACGACATAGAAATACACACAATTGTAGAAACATAACACTGTCTCCGTAAAGTCGGGATTGTGTCTGAATGCATGTAGCTTCGTAGGAGGGCACAGAGACAAGCGGCTTATAAAAACTTAGTACTTTATGCCTAAATAATAGGTATGGCTGTACCCGCTTTTAAATAAAACAATGTATTAAACAAATCGATTTTTTAGCACATTTTTTTGTGTGCAATTTGCAATAGTTTTGACAACCCTGATAGTTAGCACGAGTTCTGTTTGGTTTGAACGTGTTTATGTGAAGATATCGAGAATTGTTTTAGATAGAGGCTATAGTAAAGTAATTGATATGATTATATGATAATTATACTTAAGTTGAAATGTGTGTGTAATTGAAATTAGATTATTTAAGTTTGTGTTGTTCCAAACTATGAATGGATTTTAGAAGTTTGAATATGCTGTGATTATAAGAAAATTTAGGGACTTTAAATTCATAATTAATGTTATATAATTTTACAAGAAAATTTGTTAAATGAATGGAACGTAAATTGAACTCAAGTTGTTAAACATACTAAAATGTATTCCGTAAAACTAAAATAATTTTCAGTATCACTGCACGAATCATAACTGCACTAAAATCACGGATCACATCCTTGCTGCTTCCAATTGAAAAATATTGAAGTTGGTTGGCCCACTGAACTTGGCCAATATAATAACATAACTACTCTCAAACTAAAAAAATATTTCGTATTCGTAATAGAATGTAAAAATCGGCGTTCTCTCCATGTCATTTTAATGATATCTTTATACAGGACGTATTGGGACTCCACACTACATGGCCCCAGAGGTTGTGTCTAGTCAGCTGTACGGCAAGCCAGTTGATGTGTGGGCGGCTGGCATACTCTTGCATGTTTTGCTAGTTGGATATTTGCCGTTTACTGGCACCAGGGAGCGTCTGTTTGAGGCGATATGCCGTGGGAGATTGAGGGTGAGTTATAACAGAGTATGTAAAATTTGTCATTTAAGTTAAACTTTTTATAGGGTCTATAGTTTGTAGAATTAATGCATGTAGTCAGGGGTCATGTGTTCAGTGCTTGGCTCTTCATGAGATCTTATAACTTTTTACAAGTGAAACCGTTATAAGCTCGTAAGTCGTGGCAACCTATTTTTTTTAAACGTTTACACACTCAGACCCACGCACTAGGATTCCCTGTTTTTCGGATGCCATGAACATACACAAATATGACATCACAAACACCCATGACCCGAAAACAAACATTTATCTATCACATAAATGTTTGCCCCGGCCGAGAATCAGAACCGGGACTCCTCGCTCGGCAGGCAGGGTCACTACTAACTAATGCTTTTGATGGGATTTAATATGTATTGTGTTGCACATTACATTTTTATTTATTACATGTGGATGTACCACTGGTCTCTACAATGCTTTGGGTGAGCTGTATCTTACAAATCGACATTTTTACTATGTTAAATCGATGCAGCAGCATTATGCGGTATCTCCTAAGTAGTTTTTTTAATATTTTATTTTTTTGTCATGTATGATTATAACCTAGTTATACCGTCTCAGTAGGATATTGTCAACGCGCTTCGCTGGAGTGTTTCGGGGGTATAAACAAAGTTCCATGGTTTGAGATTATCCAAAAAAAAAAACATCGCCCAACTTAATATTTAATGGTTCAATTTCAAATATCATCTATGTTTGCATATGGGAGTTCTCGTTACGTTTGGACTCTTGCCATATATGCACTTCTATTATATGGTTGTGAAGGATTAAAGCTTAGTGTTAATATTTCCTCAACAAGTATTTCAAATATTGGAAGTAATACCGAATAAAGCTGTTTTTATTAATGTACAATGTTATGGCTCGGATACATTTAGTTCGATGCGCCTCACTGGGATGACATCAGCGACGCAGCGAAAGATCTCGTACAGCGTATGCTCACCGTGGACCATACACAGAGAATTAATATACAAGACGTCCTCAACCATAGATGGATAAGGGTATGTATAATTAATTAAATAGTTTATTTGTTTATTTAATTATTTATAATTAGGACACGCAGCACAGATAACACTGATGTAAAACAATGTATTATTGCTTCAGAGATTTAAATTTTTATTAGGGAACAAATAGTTATTGTAATTAAATTTGATATTACCCAAATGTGAAGTTAACCAAATAAATCAGAGAACCATTATTTTTGCGTTCGGGTTGCCTCTGAAGCAGGTGTTGGGGTCTTCATTCACCAGTGCGGGTTGGCGTCACATCGCTTTGGTACATTATGGAGTACTCCCAGATAACCAGATATTCTCATAATGATTATTAATGAAAATAAATTTTATTTATGTCCCAATTTGTATATGAAAAATGCTTGATGCGTGCAAGATTCAAACCCAAATTCCTGTGCAGGCGTCTCATTTACAAATGACTATATATAGGGTATATTTCTTAAATAAAACACAGTAAATCCAGTAAGTAACAAACGCACGTACTCTTTACTGCACACCAGGAATAAAAAAGACAAAAGTAAAAGTTCAATAACTTCAATGTAAGCAAAAACCGGCCTTATCGATGTTAGCGATCTCATCCAGACAGACATAAATCTAATGTTTGTTTGCGTAAACCGTAAATTGTCCATATACGAACATTTACATATATTATATAATAACAATATGTCCCAGTGGTCGTTTAAATACACGGTGATTCGATAAGCTTGTAATTCTAATTTTAGTGTCGCCGTATGTGAATGGTGGCGCCATCTAGTGACCAGGGGGCGAAGCAATCGTGAAAGAAGCTTGTGTAGGATGCCGTTGCTATATAGTAATATAGTCATTGATTTCCGGATGACGAAAACCCTTTGCTGAACAATTAGTGTTCTCGGCGTGTATTCTAAATTCGAAAAGGATTTCTATAGTATTCCATCTATTTATATAGTAAAAATAATGTGTTTAATGTGTTTAAAAGGTTTGATTTGTTAGTTGTCAGTCCACCTGTATCCTCGTAAGGAAGCGATGCGTTTGTAGTCTGCTCGAAACTAATCTGAAGTAGTTCTTTTTGAGATGGTCTTCGATATCTATATATTAAATTCATAACCAAAATGAAACAAATGAAATGAAACGTTCACACTCTCACACCCCCGCACTTGGTTTCTCTGTATTGCCGGCGTAGCATGGACACACACGAATATGACAACACAAACACCGATGACCCGATAACAAACATTCATCTTCCACATAGACGCCTGCCCCGGCCGGGAATCGAACCCGGGACCCCGTCTTTGGCAGGCGGGGTCCATATCAACAGTGTCAATACTCCCTTACTTGTTACATATCAACAAAAGACGTGAAATTTAACGTTCTCAGGACCGCGACAAGCAAAACCGCATACATTTAGCGGGCACAGTGGAGGAACTGAAGAAGTTTAACAGTCGACGCAGACTGCGCGCGGCCACGCTCGCGGCCGCGGCGGCCGGCGACGAAGAAGATGAAGAGCAGCCCGCCCGCAAGCAGGCCATGCTCGAGGAAGCGAATGCTGCTGGTGAGTAACACGCCGAGGAAATGATAGGAAAAGTTTAATGGGAGAACTGCAGGAGTACCGCCCCCTATAAGTAAAATCATGAGCGAGTAGCTTGAAAGGAGATCATTCTTAAGAAAGTCATTGACTCTGGACCAGATGTGTCTGGTAAGTGTTGTTTAGAGGAACTGGTAATGAGTGTTCGGTAGCAGAAATGTGAATTTAAAGGATTTCCATAAGTAAGATAAAAGGTAACATGTTTCAGAAATCAAATACCGAGGTCAATTATGTAAAAAGGGTCTGGTAGTGGGATTGTAAAATATAAAATTTATGATAGAGGTGATAAGTCAATATAATAAGCGTAAGCACAATCAATGACTCAATCCTGTAATGTTGATATATCCATGCTAGTATATAAATATTTAAACAGAATGGCGCAGAGAATTCCATACACAGTGGAAGAAGAGAAACAGCATAGACGAGGAATAGAGAATAAAGATATAGAGTGAAAAGATAGTGAGAGATCAGACAGAGGGGAAAAAAATATGAAAACTATTGATGTCGCGACTAGGATGGAACGCAAGGCCGCAAAGTTGTTTATCAGTTCGGAGGAGGTTCAGGCAAATTTTCTGGAGGAGCAATACATGTGTGGCCGACTTCAAATAAGATTGTTGGGTTCTAGAATGTTTTATAGGGTCATTTAGTACTACTTAAACTGTATGTTTCTTTGCAATAATAAATAATAGAAATATTAATAAATATATAAATAAACAAATTGACATTCTTGCAATAGGATTTTTCGTGTTGCGAATATCATGTACGTAGATAAATATGACATCACAAACATACATGACCTGAAAACAAAAATTTATTTGTCGCGTACATATTTCTGCTACGGTCGGGAATCGAACCCGGACCTCTTTGTGAAGGGTCATCACCAACTGGGCTACTGGAAATAATATTTCTAAAGAAGCTTTTCTCTTACAGCTGTAAACCTAATTGTGGAATCGCTGGATGACGTGGCGGTTCTGCAAGACGGTCCCACCCTCATAGATCCTGATCTCTTCCACAGCGTACTAGATGACCTGCAATTGAGAGCGTTGTTAGAGGTAACTTAATATATTTGTGTATTTTTATACACAATTTGTGTATTTTTATACTATATACACAGAATCATTTTAATCTATAATTATGCCACAAGGGAGGGGCTAAAGCCATAGTCCACCATTCTGGCCAAGTGCGAATTGGTGTCTGCAAGTTTCCTCCCGATGTTTCTCTTCACTGAAGCAAATAATAATTAAGTTGTATTACGTACAAATTGAATATGTAAGAAATGCATGCAGGATTCAAACTCGAATCTCCCGTGCGGAAGTCCGACGTTCAACCTCCTACGATACCACTGCTTTCATGTGATGTGCCAAGTATTTTATTTATTACTGGACTTTACTTTCGTATAATAAAAAAGTCTTGAGTGAATCTGAACCTGCATACAAGTTCTTTAGCACGATCTATGGATTTTGATGTATGTCAAGAGCGCGACATACGTTAGTGATTGTACCGGCGAGTTGGAGAAAAAATAAATAAAATAATTAGGACTTAGGCCAAACTCACCCAGTGTATAAAATTCGAACTATAAAATAGAAATATCCACTCTGAGTGTCAATTATCGCAACTACGTCCAGTTGTGATTCAAGGGGATCCTAAATAAAATGGTTTTCGTACCTATGAGAACCTGTTATTTCGTAGGTGTACGACCGCATAGCGTGTACGGTGGTCGTGACAAGCGGTCGCGCCCCTGCCGCGGAAGGTCGCGAGAGGGCGCGCGCGGCCATGGAGGCCCGGCCGGTTGCCGCAGCGCCCTCTACCGCGGCGCTCATACACGATCTGCGGAGGCTCATCAACGCGCCGCATGTCAAGGTAAGTGCGTTGGAATATTAGGGTTGTGGAATCGACTTTGTAATGACAACATTTTTATAATTCCTTAGCCAATTTACTAATGTTTGGAAGCGTTTTTTTAGACCTTCTGCCGCTTTCTTGTCCACGTGGAATTTTACGTGAATTCAAATTCTTATCAAATTTATCTAATAGAAATACATAATTATTTTGTGTGTGCGTATGACCTTAAATGGTCAACTCAGAAATTTTAAAAATCAGTAATAACCAACCCACGATTACATTTCTCGTATACACAGACTTTTTAGTAATATTCGAATATAACAATAATAAAGTATATTGATAATAAAATAAAACGTTAGTGTGATGAATACTTAGGGTTGTTAACTTTAACTGAACGAATGCGTTTATAAAACATAATTTTTTGGGCTTGATTATTTATGTGCTAGCCCTTCGTCGTTCACTAAAAGATTTTTCATCACCCTAATTAATATCAATGTTAATTTTAAACTATTAATTTACTGTAGGGGATTTTTTATCATGAAATTAAAAACATTTACAAAAGATGAACAAAAACATCGTACAAGAGTGAGCGGTTGAATCACGGCGCGGGGCGCTTTGCTGCGATTGTTGAACTAACTAAGCGCGTATGATAGAAAAGGTGAAGCGCGAACCGCGAAGTACATCGCGGGTTCTTATTCACCGCTGTTTCTAAGCTACTACAGACACTCAATACGACCAGTACTACTGTACAGTATCGTATATGTATAATAGAAATTCACGTAGTGCAAAGCACGGCAACGCTACACTATTGATATAATTGGATGGAAAATTGTTATCAAAATGTTGTGTGTGCACTTTTAGTGTTGTGTTCTGTGTGTGTTTACACACATACAAATTGTGGATTGCAACTTACAGGATTTTTAAATAGATGTAATTAGAATTTAATACTTGAAGCTTTCCTTGAATAATGGAAGTCGTTTACACCAACGTAATAATAAAATGTTGTCGTATGAGTGCTTCAGTCATTTTGCATTTAAAGTTCGTGTTAAGCTGCACACAACGGGCGGTTAGAGTACACGTATTCGTTCATTGATCTAAAATAGAACTTTAGTTGTATGTGTTCGTGTCACGTTGCAGGTGGGCACCGCCACCAACGGTCAATCAGTTTAATCGTTCTACAACGGAACCGTACGTGTACTTACGTACGCCGAATTCGCCGAATGTTGTGTGGTAGCGACGGCACTGCCACCGACACACGCTCATAAACACACACACACACACACAGACACAGACAGATTTTGATGCAGTTTTTACCAATAAATAGAGTGGTTTACGAAATAAGTTTGGGTGTGTGAGTGATCATGAAAAATATATCAGCCGCGTGTTAAAATCGTATAAAAATCGTTTCCGTTGAGGTCACTGTTTGTTATCACATAGTTTTCATGTCGCTCGAACCTAACCGCAGATAGGTTATGAGTTTATTACTGTTTTGTCCAAACTAAGCTTTCTTAGCTGGTAGTAGTCCCAATACTTGATATAATAAGCATATGAATTTTAGAATATTAAAAAAAAATAAAAATAAAAGGATGGACGTGAAAGTCATTTGCATTGAAATAAACCGTACACTGTAATGAGTATATTAAACATGGGTTTATTGTTTTGGATGAAACAAGCGTACATTAAAGTGGTACGAGGGACGCGCGCGGTCGAGACGATACGGGTTTATAGCCGACTGCGAGTCTTGTATAATAAAAACGAAACTACGCTTCTGTATGAAGTTATAAAATTGTAGAATACATATCGCTAGAAACGTCATCTTTTACACCACTTCAAGGAAATTAATTGTAGACTTAATACTGATTATTGTTATAGTTTAATGTTACTTTAACAGATATCGTTGTATTTTTGTTCGTCGAGAGTAAATTTTGCTAAACATTAAATATGAGTACCAATACTACTTCTGTATCTACTCAACATGTTAGACTTCATCACCATTTAACATCAGGTGGGATTGTTGTCTCACTTGGGGTGGTTATTTTGGTTTTGGAAATAAATATATTTTAAACACTATCTCGATACGTAGCGCTCGTCTACGGCAAAATTAACGCGACACTTCCTGCCACGTTCGTGTGAACTGTTGAATGAATTACCGCCTAGCGGTATTCTCACGGAGTTATGACATGGAGACCTTCAAGAAGTAAGTTTATCGCTTCCTTTTAGCCGGCAATGTATTAGTGACGCCTCCGGTGTTTTTAATGTCCAAGCACGGCGGTGACCACATACGATTAGGGGGATTGTATGCTTGTTTCCCTGCTTATACATAGAGTAGATTGGTACAGATTTAATAACACTGGCCTAATGCGGTTATTTTGCCATTGTGGTGTTACATGGCTATTGAAGTCCTTGTATGAGTGTATTTATAATCAACTACAGTTTTTTTACGTGTTGCAGCAATTGTATCAGAGTTAAGCGCTGGGAGTGTAAACTAGAAGCAACAATTTATCCGCATTAGGATCAGGTAAAGCGGATGTCGCCCAAATCATTTCTATTTGAACTGTGGTCTTTGGAAAACACTGTCCCCTAATTTTACAGTCATCCAATTCATGTTTGAGTGAATTATGATAATGACATATGCGATTTATTATATTGCCGTCTTTATAAGATTGCCTCTTCGCGTTGTAAATTATTAATCCACGTAAGTACAATGTGTATTTAAAGACATCATAGTGATATTTGATTTAGAAGTAAATGTGTATATGAGAGTAACAGAGCGGGCTGTTTTATGTATTTCTTTGTACATAGGCGTAGGTGCGTACATGTTCGTGCCTAAGTGTGCAAGCATACGTGAATTCGCGTGTGTGCGTGTGTTCGAATGTGCCCACTTGATAATTGTAAATGTGTTTGTGGTAACAAATGAACTTTACGTTTCATGTCTTTAAAATGTTATTACCACGCACACATTTGACGTCAAACTTATTACTCTAAAGTTTCGTTCTGCGTTTAATCTCTAAATGTAAATGATATAAATCTATTCTTTTAGAAACATTTCATTATCTGAGCAGATTGCAATAAAAGCTGGTTGTGTAATCTACGATGAGAAACTGAAATACACTCGAGATTTGTTATTTATTGTTTATCTAATCTAAGACTACTTTTTGTTTGGTATCTACTAACAGTAATCTAGTAACGATATTCACCGCAACTCTGAAGGTTCTGTGGAGATGTTTTTAGGGTTCCATATTGCGAGAAGGGGTTGTTAAGATACGGTATAATAAACATAGTAGGTACCTGTTTGTCTGTAAGGTTACTAGACGCGCGCCTTATAGGATTTTTATGTCGACAAAATCACAAGAACAACTTTTCTTGTCTTTTCTTTTGTGTTCACCTACGTTTTATACGAAGGTCCGTTTTATACGAAAGTGAAATTTCATACTTCTAAACCCTCCTGGGTGTCTCAAGTTCTTAACTTGTTTATTAGACAGAGTTAAGTTTAATTTCAACTTGAAAACTTCAGATACCTTTAACGATAACAATGTTGGGGCTTAAAAGCCCTGTTAGTATAGTATAGTAGCCTAGTGAGCCAAGCGTGCCGGCTTCGATTTCTACTTAGGTAAATATATATGTGACAAATAAATGTTTTTTTTTATGGTGATTGAATATTTTTAAGACCGTCCCTGCAACCACCGATACAGGGAATCCTAGTTTTATATGTACAGATAATACGGTTGCTTTATATTTCTCGATTAATGGTATTTTTATTGTAGCCCCTTTGTTTGAGTTCTGTTTACTCAATGTATCATATATGTATAATAAATTGAGCGATAGCATAATTGTTTCAAACTCTAGTTCCGTTAGAGCCTTTTTTCAATACTCTATCAAAGTTTTTGTATATTGTAGTTGTAAGTACACGTTTGCAAGTCACTCGCTCTTAATTCGGTGAACGAAAATTTATATTGAATTTTGTACATCGAATACAGTTTATCTTAACTAACCCGAAAGAAAAAAATACATGTGCAGTAAAACTCAACACAAAATATTAAACGAACGTACGATCGGATACATGTCTAGGAAATTAATGTAAGCGAATGCAATTTTGACATAAATGCTTATAATAGCTTAATACATAAAAGAGAGGTTTGGCATTAAGCCAGTGTCTAAAAGCAAAAACGATGTGGTTTCTTTTTCAATATATGCGGTGAAATTTAATACCGTACCTCATCATGTTTTCTATTAGGATTTCAGTTTTCATAATAAAAATCTTAATCGACAATTTTGAGAGGAAAATATTTTTATCTGGTTTCGAGCCAAACCAAATTTTCTCGGTTTACAGCCAGTGCCCGCCGCTATGAATGTTACTTTAAAATACAAATGTATGTTTGTAATGTTCATAACATTGATAAAATAGATTTTTATTGTAAAAAAAAAATCACCTTTCATTCACGTCTCCGCCTCATTCTTTGAGTCGCGGTTGGCGTTTATGCACACAGATGAATACATAACTAACCTGACTGTTATTTGAGGAAAAATATTGTGTCTTGTTGATTTCTCGGCCCTTACTATGGTGCTACTATGTGGTGTGGATTCTCGCGCGTTGATTTACATTAGGAAAAAATACAAGGTGTTTGCACCCGACGGGAATGAGACCCGGGATTCGTCGCTCGGCATGTACCATAACTGTCAATATCAATTAGAGTATAGAATAGACTAATTATAATAATACTATAACATGCATTTTTTTAAGAAAAAATCCTTGATTTAACGCATAGCGATACCTCGGTAGCGGACGATCTATGTATACGGTCGGATTTGCATGGATCGTCTCTGCCACGTATGTACGTGCAGAGACTTTGATCAGGGTCGGCGTTTCGTTGGATTTTCCATTACTCTCCATCGGTTGGGTGCTTTGCATGGAATGTTCGTGATAAAAAAATATTTATGTTATTAGTTATATCGTGTTATCGTCCGATTTTATAAACTTGTCCTGTCGCGCTTAGAATGAACGGTTCTTTAAACTTAACATTATAATTAATAAATGTCTGTTTAATAATTATATTTTAGCAATTGTGAGCTATAAGCACGTTATTTTATGTTAATAGCCCCGACAAACGAGCAGACGAGCCACCTGATGGTAAGTGAGCACCGTCGTCCATGGACGTTAACAAGACCAAAGGTATCACTGATGCGTTGTCGGCCAGGAAATCATAAGAAGGTAAGAAAGAAAGTACTGGCCCTCAAGATCCAAGGCGGAACACAATAAGTCGTTTGGCGGCTGGCTCAAACAGGAAGGTGGTAGCTAGCTATCCCGTCTTCACGGAAATATAATAATACCAGTAATAATATTAAAGACTTAAAAATATAATAATATAATCCTTACGCGAAGCCCTACTACCTAGCAGGCTGGTGTCTGTCGCCTCTTACGACACCGTGTTCTGCCAGCATAGGATTGGGGGTAGTATTCTAGGCCGTTTCAATACGGCCATTTGTCACTTACTTATTTTAAAACTTGTTCAAAAATATTAAGTTAAAAATTGGATTGTTTTTACTATTTTTTTTTTTTGATAATATTTAGTTTAATATAAAAAAAATGTTTATTTCAAAATTATTCCTAACAATTGTAATAGCTGCTGTTGGAGGTTGTATATAAATAAAATATGTAATCTGACGGATGTGTGAAAAATAAGAAAATAGAATATAGTTTGAAATAAATGTCTGAAACAAAAAGTCGTTTCCCTATATTATATATATAAAATCCCTGTAAATAATGAAGGAGCAGCCACATTTTCCAACAGGTTATGGGCCCAGAAATTAAAAAAAAAGGGCTGAAATATAAAAACACAAGATATAGTGAAATTTGAGTGGTAACGTGAAAATCTATCGAAGATGACAGATGATTTTGAATCATCCGGTTCCATTTGTGGAATAAAGAAGCTTAGTGGTGCGACAGATTTTGCAATTTGGAAGTTTCAAGTTAAAAATTACTTGGAGTGCAAAAACTGGTGGGAGGCTGTTGAATCTGAAGAGGTTACGCCAGCACTGAAAGAAGCTGATAGGAAGGCACGAACCACCTTATGTCTATTGTTAGAGCCATGGTGTTTTGCTCATGTATATAATGGCCAAACGGCGCGTGAAGTATGGAACAATCTGTGCGGCGCATATGAAGACAATGGCTGGGGTAGTCGAATTTCACTACAAAGAAAATTATGGTCCTGTAAATTGGATACATTTTCGTGTATTGAAAAATATATTTCAGGAGTGATATCCATTTCACAAGAGTTGGCTGCGATTGATGCGAAAGTGTCTGATGACTGGTTAATTTCCATCTTGCTTGCTGGGTTAACAGTTGAATATAATCCAATGATAATGGCAATTGACAATTGTGGAAAGGAGATTAGCTTAGAGCAAATTAAAACAAAGTTAATGCAAGAAGCTAATAGACAAGCGGATGTACGGGCTGGCACAGAAACTGATGAACAAGCACTTGTTTCTAAAAAACGAAATGTAAATGTACCGAAAAAGTTTGTTCGAAGGTCAGTGATGAAATGTTTTAAATGCCACAAGCCACGACATAAAGCATCACAATGTACAAAACTGTATGCTGATGTTTGTATGAGTACTACTGATCAGAATAAAAAGGATCAAAACACATGGTACGTAGACAGTGGTTGTTCTAGTCATATGACTTATAATGCAAACAAGTTACATGATTATCGGAAAGTTAATGATAATTTAAAAATTAAAGTGGCTAATGGTGACGAAATATCAGTTGAGGGCAAAGGAAATGCTATACCAAAAATCAGCGGAAGATGTAATTTAATCTTGAAAAATGTATTGCATGTTCCTAGATTATCAATGAATTTGATATCGGTGAGTGATCTAGTAAAAAATGATTACAGTGTAAATTTTGATAAAAGAGGTTGCACTATTCAGAATAAAAATGATGAAGTAGTTGCGAGATCTAATGAAGTTGACGGTATTTTCAAATTAAAGGAGAACATTAATTGTGTCAATGTTGCATTGTCAAATAAACCTTTGTCAAATTTATGGCATAAAAGATTAGCTCATTTAGGACAAAAATATATGCTGATGTTAAAAAAAATGGTAACTGGTATACAATTCAACACGAAACAAAAGATTGAGCCGTGTATTCCATGCATCAACAGTAAGACATGTAAAAGTCCATTCAAAAATAAAGGTAAAAGAGCTGAACAAATTCTTGAGATTATTCACACAGATCTTTGTGGTCCAATGGAGGAGGCATCATTTGCTGGTTCTTTTTATATGCTTTTATTTATCGATGTGTTTATTTTTTAAGAAATAAAAATCAAACTTTCGATAAATTTTGTGAATATAAAGCAGAAGTAGAGAGAGACTGTTAAGTTGATAAAATGCATAAGATCTGATAATGGTAAAGAGTTTTGTAACCATGCCTTTGATAAATTTTTGAAATAATTTGGTATAAAGCACCAAAAGACAGTACCTTATACGCCAGAACAAAATGGCGTGGCAGAGAGGGCGAACAGGTTGATAATTGAAAAAGCAAGAACGTTGCTTATTGAGGCAAATTTAAGCAAAAAATTTTGGGCTGAAGCAGTTAATACTGTGGTTTATTTGAAAAATCGAAGTCCAACAAAAGCCGTTAAAAATAAAGTACCTCAAGAACTTTGGTCAAATCAGAAAGTAGACTTGAGCCATTTAAAAGTCTTCGGATGTTTAGCTTATGCTCTAAAACCTAAGCAGAAACGACAAAAGCTTGATGCGAAGACGGAGGCTTTGATTTTTATTGGCTATAGTGAGATTACAAAAGGTTATCGACTGATACACCCACAAACAGGTAAGGTAACTGTTGCAAGAAATGTAAAATTTTTGGAGAATGTTTTTCCGGACGACAGTATGAAAGTAACGAAAAACACAGTAGTTCCTATGTCAATAGAGGAAGAACAAATTGAATCTGTGATCCAGGATGTTATTTCTGATGTTCATTCAACTAGTGAAGATGATTTTCAGGAAGCAGAAACATCAAACAATGAGATTGTATCTGGAGAATCAAGTACAGAACCGACTATAGAAAGATACAACTTGCGTCCTCGCAAACCCGTCGATTACACCTGCACGTATGTCAATGCTCTCGCGGCAATTGATGGTAATCCGATTACTATGAAAGAGGCTCTATCTAGACCCGATTGTGAGTTATGGCGAAAAGCGATGAATGATGAATTACAATCGCTGAAGGAGAACCAAACGTGGAAGTTGGTTGATTTACCTCCAGATAAGAAGCCGATTCAATGCAAATGGATTTTTAAGATTAAACGAGACAGTGATGGTAAGATCTCTAAGTATAAAGCTAGAGTGGTAGCAAAAGGATTTACACAGGTACGTGGCATAGATTACGATGAAACTTATTCCCCTGTAGTAAGAAGCTCGACCATGCGACTGTTGTTCGCATTAGCTGTAGAATATGATTGGCAGATTGACCAGTGGGATGTCACAACTCCAACCAGAGGGCGCTGTCGTCAAGAAACAAGAGGCCAAGGTATGCAAATTACAGAGGTCGTTATATGGACTTAAACAAGCATCAAATGCTTGGTTCCAAGAGCTTGATAAGGAAATGTTAAGTTTAGGTTTCATACAATCAAAGATAGAACCCTGTTTATACCAAAAACTGTTAGCAGATAGGGATAGAATTGTAGTAGTAATTTATGTTGACGATATTTTTGTGTTTTGTAGTAGTAACCATGAAAGTGAAAAAGTAAAATTAAAAACTGGTTTACTTAAAAAATTTGAAGTTAGGGACTTGGGTTTTGCTAGGCACGTATTAGGCATGCGACTTAGGAGAGATAGAAACACTATTTTTATTGATGAGGAACAATATGTAAACAATGTTTTAAAGGAATTTGAAATGACAGACTGCAAGCCAGTCAATACCCCGATGGAAGCTGGTCTCAGATTAGAGAAAGCTTCGGATTCCGGTTGTAGGTTGCCATATCAAAATTTAATAGGATGTTTGAACTATTTAGCACAAAATAGTCGCCCAGATATAGCGCACGCTGTAAGTGTATTATCACAATTCAATTCTTGTTATGACGAAATTCATTTCAAGAGTGCGAAACGTGTGCTTAGATATTTGAAGGGAACATCTGATTTTGCTGTTACTTTTACAAAAACAGGAAATTTTGATTTACTTGGCTATGTTGATGCGGATTGGGGTGGGTCATATGATAGAAAATTCTTTACTGGCATGATATTTAAATTAGGCGATAGTTTAATGTCGTGGGAAAGTCGTAAGCAGAGATGCGTGGCTCTGTCTTCAACAGAAGCAGAATACATAAGTCTTAGTCAAGCTTCTAAGGAAGCTATTTATTTAAGGAGTTTGTTGTCGTATTTAGTAGATGATACTTGTGATAAACCTGTAGTCATTTATAACGACAATCAGTCTGCACATCACATAGCTAAAAACAAGATGAACCATAATAGGACTAAACATATCGATATTAGGTTTCACTTTGTTCGTGAAGCGATATCGAATGAGGCGATTGAGGTACGGTATGCTCCATCAAGCGAAATGGTGGCGGACATGCTAACAAAATCTTTGGCAGGCCCCAAATTAAAATTAGCTTTAGCGAGATTACCCATTAAGGGGGCAGGTAATGTATTTACTGTTACTTAATTTTTGATATGTGATGTATTTTAGGTTGTAATGGTAAATCTCTGTTTTGTTATGTTTTATTTTATGTTTGAGTTTGTTTTGTTTTATGTAATGTGTAGACGTAGTTGAATATTTTAATATTTCTGTATTTAACTTAGGTGTGCTCAACTTAGGTTATTAAAACATCTGCCAGATTAAGGGTGCGTGTTGGAGGTTGTATATAAATAAAATATGTAATCTGACGGATGTGTGAAAAATAAGAAAATAGAATATAGTTTGAAATAAATGTCTGAAACGAAAAGTCGTTTCCCTATATTATATATATAAAATCCCTGTAAATAGTGTAGGAGCACCCACATTTTCCAACAGCTGCAAATAACAGTTTTGTATACGCCTTAAAGACGAATCACACTGAATGAATGACTTGACACATTTTTTTGTTATAATTTATACTAAATTAGTATTAATTTACTTTGCAACAATCCGCAAGCAATATGTATGATGGTATATACTTCTACACATACATAGAAATAAAGGAAAACATGCAATTATGATAATTAACAGTATATACCAACAGTCATACCGTCACCAATACGTGTTTCGCTCCGAATCGAAAATTAATACTAATTTAATAACAATGAATTTCCGCAAAGTAACACCTGATACTATCAACTATAATTAATACTTAGTAATAATTTATTGGTGTATCTATTAAAATAAATAATTTTTTATTTATGTACACTAGTTTAACTAAATATAATAGGCAGCTATTCAGGCAGTGTAACGGTTTAACGACAACATACATAACTTTACAACGTACGCGCACAAAGTGCGTCGCCCATTTTATAATTACCCACATCCCCACTATTGCTAATCTGTAATGGTTCTATAGATGGCGGTCCGGTTTTCCATGTTCAACCGCCTTGCAATATATGGCGTTATTTTCCATTTACATAAAGCTGCCAACACGATTTACAGTTTTATGTTTCCAAAGGATAATACAAGGTATATCTCACGAGTATACCGTGAACAAAATCATTAAAACTCCAGTACCTGAACGTTATCAAACAGTGTATTAGGGACAGAAAATCCTGCAAAAGACTTGTCAACCCATATTTCCCCACATATTGTGTATGAATGCCATTTACTGGAGATTAAAAAGGGTAAGAGTGTTATTAATCAAATCACCCTCTCAGTTTCGTGGCAACTTTTCGCAGTGCAAACTGAAAACATAGCATTATTAATGAGTGGTACACGTAACCGTGTCATATTTTATCCTTACAAAGTTTGCAAAGTGTCAACCCTCTTTAATTTAAGTGCTAGTTGTTTGGAAGGCTTTGGATATTTATTGTGCATGTTTGAAATTTACGTATTCAGTTGTTCGATAAGGATTATCGTTAGTTCCTAAACAACAGCTTGCAGTGTGAAATAATTATCTATGTAAGGAGTTAGAAGGAGTAGTCTTTAAAAATATACTTATATAATCCGCATTTAAATGTAGTCCTTGAACTTTAGCAGATAGGCTTGTGGTCTGGACGTCGGTTTCTCGTACAGCATTCGATTCGATTCCAAATTGCAGCGTTTGCTACTCTAATTTTTACAACATAAGGTGCGCACTCCAAATTAATTAGGTATCACTTGTTTTTGTGAAGAAAAATTGCATGAGTAAACTTGCATACCCAAAGGTTCTCTACAATGTTCTCAAAGGTGTGGAGTGAGTCGATCCGCATTTCTCGAGCGTAGCGGATTATGGCCTCAATCTCTCATTTTGCGAGGAGCCCCGAGCCCAGCAGTGGCTTTTTATAATAATGATGATGACTTAAACTTTAACTTCACAATTTCTAATTCAGATTTATTCCTTATTAGCTGAGACCCAGACGACCGTGCGAGACAACTGGACTATACGATTATAAGTACAAGAACTATGAATAAAATTCCTCCAAATGATGATATGAGATTCCTTCTAAAACATGAATACCCATATTTTTAAAATGTACCAAAGTACCTACAGTACTGCGTAATACGCATCTATCGACCAACTTATCAAGCTTCGGTTATTTTTTTGTATAGAAGATAAGAACGCATTACACGTAAGTTGCATCGATTAAAGTACATAATATGTGTTTCTTTAAAAATTGTTCAGTAGTTATTACGAAGCGTGGGTTCGTATCGTAACGTTGTTACCATTTAATGGTGCTAGATCATGAAAATAACTACTATAGTACCAAGGCTTGCCCTTTTCACACTATAACACCTTTACATTTATAATATAGACGTAAAAGTGGCCAGTGGTCACTATCAAAGCCTGGCTGGGGGGAAAGAGGGTATCGTCACTTATCGGCTGACACAGGAAACTTTACTGGGTAGGAATCCCATTTAATCCAGAACCTTCCAGCGAGGTCGGGTTTCTTTTAAAGATTTCCACCTGATAACAAAAACCATCGTATTTTTTGATATACATAAATTGATGGTGAAAAATATAGTTTAGGTCGGTCTTATTTATCGGCACTACGATCAACATTATTATCTAGTTACCCGTGCTGATTGGATGCATGACACACACACGTTAAGAACTATCTCTCGTTTTTTTTTTATTTGTAATCAACAAACGGTTTTCGTACGAATACGCCACACCTTTTTAATTCCCATTGCCGACTCCAGTTATTAGAAGATACGCGTGTATCAGTACACAGTATATCGTGTATCGTGTACAGTTATCCATTAATAGAAAATAGCCATTTAAAGTTTTTCGTGTATAAACGTTTAACAAGTTACATTGCAAATCTATTGAATACTATATGAAATTACACAAACCGGTGTTAATTAAAGCATAACTAAATTCTATTACCGCAGTATTTGATACATCTGATTAGTGGCAAGCTAATTCAAAGCTCGTTATGTGTAATGAGAGGGTATCCTGTATGTTGTGGATTAATTTTAATATTTTGCGTTTCGACTTTTTATTCCTTTTATGAGGTGAAAAATTAAAGGTTCATGTAAGATGTGAATTTAGGTCCTGTGTATGTAACATTTTACGTTATCATATCATTTGTGCAATAACACCTGTTTTCGTTTCTGATTTAAAAAACCCAATTGTTAGCAAATTATTTTTATAATATTATTTAGTTTATTATTATTATTATAATTACAGAAAAGATGCTCGAATATTTCCTAAATTTAACGAGATATGTCTGTTAATCCCTGAGAAAATTCTGTAACACTGGAAGATAAAATTTTTCATGGTAAGCTTGTTACGCCTACAGGTACCTCCTACCTTGAGCTATTCGCGAAGAAATATTATCTTTCGGTCGCATACCAACTTTATACTCTTGTTTATACTAGTGAACGAGTGTAATGTAGTTTATAGTTGTCTAATAAATGAAAATATACTTATCAATTAGTGTTAGTCGTAAAGTTTTAACAAAATAAAATATTTTACTCTACTGAAATTTTGTGATCGTTTCAACGATACTCAATTAGTTTCGTTACGTTAATGGTTTCTAAACTGACCTCCCCATACGATAACACACTCCCGTGTGGACTGATGGAAGTTTTAATAGATCGTATCAACTTTGCCATTGTCAGTCGTAAAGTCCATTAACGTCACTAATGGATTTCCTCTACAATTTTATTTGAGCCTACCGAACCGAACTTGCTACGCGTCGAGAAACAATATTTATGTTTACGAATAGACCCAGTTAAATATCAACAATAACATCCCTAACATCGAAACCTTTGAGAAATTGAGCTGAATTATCCATCCATACACTAGTTTTTAAAGTGCTCAACATGTGTTTCTTTTAATTAGCGAGAACTTGACTGGTCTTGGCGCTTCTCAATCCTACGGATTTACCTACCTTTTCACGTCGTCAAGCTACTTTTGTACTTGACAAATATTGAGTGGGATTGGGGTGTAAGGGGATCTATTTATCATTGACTCTAGACCAGTATTATTTTCGTTTGGCGTATTTCGTATACGGTGTCGGAGAGTCAATTAAAAAGCGATTTTCACGATTATCTTGGCGGGCAACGCGATTACGGCATTTCAAATATCAATGACCTTTCAGGTTGCCCGTTTGTTCCTATGTTAGGTTATTAACATATAAAACGATATACATAGATACAGACATGTAAATGTACCAAAAAATATGAAAAACTGGTTGTAGTTAGGTATTCATATTAATGTTTATATTGTGTATGGCATAATAAATTTAAATTAAAAAAAAATATAAACGTTATCAATAAAAAATGCTGCTGCACCAAAGTCAATGGGGGCCTTGTAAGTACTGCGAAACGTTACATATGTTATTTTGATATATCTACACGTAACCCTGTACAACAAGGAATTTATCGTTTGTAACGTTTTCGAATGTAGCAATTCATTCAGTATTAATTCATGGAATACATATCGACAATGCATGCGTCTTTAAAAGTTTCATCATTAAAACAGTCGACAAATTCCTTGTTCCATTAGTAATACTTCACAATCCTAAATGTGAAATGATAAAACTTTCCTTTAACGAAATGTTATCAAGTTGGCAGACTGTCTTATTACCGGATTTTATTAGATGTTTCCCTCGTCTACCTAACACAGTCGCAAAACTTTAAGGGTGTACTTTATCACGTAAACGTTCAGGGCCTACTTTATTTGTATTACTCGCTAGAAGTAAAAACGATTTAGAATGAAGTAAAAATTTAAAAAAATCTCGAATTTTTCATTGCGATACGTAGATATATAGCCTATTTCATAATTGAGGAATTCTGGATTATTATTCTAAGTCTCTGCATTGGTTTTTAAAAGACATACATTTGTTGAGATACAGGTGACCGGAAATATAGTGGCAATTCGGTAGCGGAGGTAGGGAAGTTCATTTCAACCAATTTTGGGATAGGGGTTACGACAGGTAATTTGGTTGCAAATGACCTCCACTACATTACCCTAAGGATTGCCGAGATATTATCAGTCAACCTAAACGCATCGAGACTTTTATTTGATCAATTCGTAATAATGTAATTTTAGCAGAGCAATTAATTATTTTTTAGGGTCAGGAAGGAAAAACGGAAGCTTTCCCTACCTTTTTCCTTTTTTTTTTTTGAACATTAAAGGTAACATTGTACTGCTCTTGTCAAGTTACGAAAATAATCGCTCATAGGTAATTACATTTTATGTTGTCGAGTCTACACGTGCTCATACGCATACATAAACAAATTTCGTTGTTAACGCTCATAACCTCTTGCACTATATTTGTCTGTAAATCATATATATATATATATATATATATATATATATTAACATCACAAACAGGCAAAACTCGAGGACAAACATTTTGCTTTTAAATCTGCTCATTCGGAGCAGAGCGGAGAGTTCGGCAGAACTTTTTCTATCAGGGCGACATTGACGGAGCAGTTTGTAAACAAGGAAATATGCACAAAATATTTGATAAAAACGCGTATATATCACACGTCATGTAAAAAAATTCAATATAATTTTGTCTACTAGGATATATCGCCTTTTAACTTAACTAATCAACGCGTCTGTTTCGGTGAAGGGAACGAATTAAAAAATATATACATATAAATTGTTTCTAACCATAATAGTTATATGAAAATGCTTACGACTCTATATAAGGTTCTATACTTCCGATGGAATAAAACGGAAGCCTCATAGGATCACTCTCGCGTGTTCGTCTGGCATTTCTCTGTCACATCATATTTTAACAGAAATGGATAAAGTTTAAATCTACTGAATGAGAAAATGTTGAAATTTGGTGTAAAATCTCCCAGGGTCAGGTGTTTTTATATTTTTTCAGACAACGGAAAATTTTACTAGATACATTTACGGTATGGAATTCTCTTCCACGCGACCCAGATACGGGCTTAGCCGATATTCACTTCTATTCGTCGTCCTCGAGGTAGGGTGTTAACTGAAAACTGCAGAGTACCAAAATACGTACGAACGAGGAATGTCAGATACCTGGCCTTGGTAAGCTGTTTACGTGGCTTCGGTTGAAAGTGTTATTCGGGTCGGTGATTTTTCATACGTACACACATATTTGTTAATTTACATAAAAGATTCTTGGGTGAGTACACAAAAATATGTTGCTGTGTAGAATAAATATTTCACCTCGTGCGAAAAATTCCTTATAACATTTTTCGCTTGCTAGTCACGTTTATTCTGTGCTTAGCAGATAAATGTTGCAATGGATCGCTAACCTATGCAAAGTATTATAATTTGTATTAATATTAGCTTTTAGTTGCAAATGAGTTAGTCTGGTTTAATACTAGAATCGATATACGTAAATAATATTAATTAAATCGATGATTTTATGGTGTAAAGATTCACCAATGTCCATAACTGTCAACTTCTGGGCTTGAGCAAGGACATAGTGTGGATAGACTGAGCGTTTTGGAGAAGTATTAAATATGCATGTTATTAATTTCATCGTTCAACGAAGTAATTGATGATTTAATTTAATACGCTCATAACTTTGAAATAGATATGCAGGAATTGTAAGTTATATAGTATATGAAACCGAAGTTCAAACCATAAAGCTGCACCAATTATATTATTATTATAATTAATCGTAAAACTTAAGAAAACATAACTTCTAATATAGTAGAACCCTAACGAAGGTTTAGTGCATTTGTAGCTGCTAAAAATCCAATGTAGTTAACTAAAAACTACATGCTTTACAGGTAGCACTAAATATCACTGACGTTCGTATTGAATTTAAAACTGTCCTGTTTTTCTAAACACAAAGATTATTTGAGATTTAAAACAACATAATTTTCGTAAAATATCTCTGGAATTAATCGCCATAGTCAGACAATTCTTGTACTCGCCCTTAAGATTCGTCGACATTTATTTAATTTGAGCCCAGCAGTTTAGAGTTTTTTTATTGTTTCAAAAGTCTTATAAATAATACTTTTTTGGAAGCAAGCTTGTAAATCTGCTATGGGAGATCTGTGTCTCGGGTTTAAACATAAATTTTGTCTGTAGGTTCATAGTTATCTTTTAATGCAAACTCATTCAATAGTTAATACTATTATACAAATAGTCTATTTCATTATTTTACTAAGGAGGTGTCATTCGTTATTTTCTATGCTGAGAGATTCATAACTTTACGTAACGTGCCAAATTTTATTTTATAGTCTTTCATAAGACACCTGTAAAATACTTCCAATTGGTCTGTAACCCAATTTGTGGTTGATTATAGAATCCGATGCCAGTGTGCTGATTTACTTCATTTCTTTAATGACCTTGTGCAACTTTTCCTGTTAGATGCCGTTGAAATTAATTTTGTATATTTTCAAAGTTTTTGAAAACTACCTGGACGTGTTATTACTATTTATTTAGGACAATATACAATTCGGACTCCATGACAGTAACCAGTAAAATTGAGACTGTAATATATGTGTATTAAACATTAGTTAGGATTGGTATTTTTTATTTAAAATAAGTGGGACCAAACGGGAACTCTTTTCTATAAAACAAAAAATTATCTAAATCGTAAATAAATGACCGAGTTCTGAAGTATCAAGCATAACCAAAATATAATCTAATGGAAAATCTCCTTTTTTTAGCCTGTTAAAAATAATAGTTAAAATAAATAAACGAGCCAGATCTCTCTAGTTTCACCGTTAGGACCTAAGAATAGGCTATATTTAAAATATAATTAATGTATAATATCGAATTATAACAATTAAATTGAAATTTGAATACCTACCTCCCCCATGTCTTCTACATATTCCGACCACACCATTTCCATACGAACCATGGTCCGGGTTAAATTTGAAAAAAAAAAGTCACCCTTGAGGATAAACTTAGGTTAGTTATTACTAATTAATATTGCAATATTTATGTGTAATTAAAAAAAACAATATTGCAACGTTAACATAAACGTATTTAAAGCACGTAGACACATTAGTAATGCGCTCATTTTGTTCGTGAACGTCTCCCTCGCATCAGTCTTGACAATTTATTATGCGGACATGATGCGAGAGATACATAACACGGAAACACAATTTAATTTTCGGGGATAGTGTCGGCTCAAGTCGTTTACGAATGATGTCTTAAGAGGTAGCAAGGATGATTTAGTGGACTCGCAGTGAATATTTAACGATGGATTCACGTTTTGCTTTGTTGATTTATTTGTACAAGTTGACGTGCCGACGATACAATTTTGAGGGTTGAGGTTCTGATTCTTACGGAATATTGTGTAACTTGGTTATTGTGGTAGCAGAACGTGAAATGTGCTAAAAATAATGATAATTTTTATATGCAAGATGACTTATGCGTGAATTAGATTCTATGCGACTTTAATACTTAAGTGTTATTTGTTACTTTTAATAACCATTAAGAGTCATTACAATTTATAGATATAAATTCATTTATAATTATTGCTACGAGCCGCGTGCTTATTGTCAACGAAAATATCGTTACAATATATATCACAGTTTACAAAGTCTTGGCATAGATATCTTGCAGTTTAATATTGTGTATTCGCGGCGATTTTTTATCTTAACATTGAAAAGGTGTTGAATTTGCTTTTACTCGGAGCTTGAGGTATACGCGTGCACGGGTTCAACGTTCCAGTGTTACAGCTTGAAGTAGTAAATTTAAAAACTGTTTCGCAGTTTATCCACGTGTCGGCTCTGTCGGCAGCTGTCTATGATAGTAAAATACTATCTAGATTTTTTTGGATATATACTGTACAAGAAATCTCCGCGCTCGACGGGCGATATTTTTTATATATTTTTAACACGTTTTTGTTACCTGTATGTTTAAAGTATTTTGGTCCAGTTCCAGACGCTAAGCTGATATTTTGTTTTTAAGTTTTTGCACATATTTATTGTAATACGGTGCAAGATGTTCTATTCGTCCTTGAATCCAAGCTAATTCGCTGCTCGTGGTACATTCTTCCGAATAACAGATAAGACAATGGTTTCAGGTTCTTCTTGTTGGAGGTCGCTGCGCTCTATAGAATTCAGCTTATTGAAGATGGTATGGTAACACGGTGATGTATAACTAGGTGCTTGCTAATGATGTGTTCTTAACAGCAGTAAAGAACTGAGTAACAAGCGGCGGCGTCGAGCACATTCTGTCACGTGGCCCGTCCGCTTCATTGTCGGCAAGTGACAATCCTTGCTAACAGCGTATCATTATCCCGTGAAAATTAAACCTAATTTTACGTGTTCCATAGCTCCAGTTATGTAGCAGAAATTTTTCTGTTATCGGTGATAAGAACTATATCATTGCTAGTGTATTTTGTTTCCTACGAGTATATAATTGTCATGCGTTAATGGTTTATGTTTACATTTTGTAGTAGAAATGTTGACAGCGTTTCAGTTAAAAATCTAGACCAAGAAAAATATATGGTTTTAATGTTCCCAATATTCTCACCGGTAAAATATTCAAAACTAATATACACTTTCAAGTGTTTAGTCGTAATTTCTGATATTGTCTATAAAGTGCATATTTACTGCCCACTCAAAACTAACTTTCCATTTCATAAAATGGAAATTATTCGTCCACCGGTCCTTCTAGCCGTTAAATGCTTCATCAACTTGCAGTGCTCACGAAATTAAGGGGAAAATCGAAACTCTGAGCACGAAATTTAAAACTCCGCGAGATATATGAGGGTCTCGTAGTGCGGCGGCGTTGAATTTTTCCAAGCGCTGATAGGGAGTTTTTGCGCAATAAGCGCATAATCCTAGCGCGTGGGCTCATTAATCAGACTAATGATTACGAACCGTGTGGTTTCAGAGGGAGATCAACGTGTGCCGATCCCAAAAATTGCGATCGAAACTTACCATATCGGACAGTGAGATATTTCGCTTTCGCTGCATCAGGGCTTGTGTTTGTGTTATTCATTTCGTACTTCTACTTTCGTACTGTTTTGATGTTACATTCGCAAAATTTTAACTCATATGTTGTTAAATATTTTCGTAAGATGTAATCAGCAGGTTACTGACGAGAAGATCAGATTGTAAGGATGAGAGATCGAGGCGAAATAAAAGAATTGATATGATTCACGACCGAGTATATTCTGTCTTAATATCATGAACAGTATTGCTTAAATACTACATGATTACACATACATAGTTATCTCTATACTACAAGATGACCAGAAATATGTGTTAACATGTAAATCAGATAACTTAAATTGTTTAGTTTTTGAAATACCAACAAGGTATATAAATGTGATGCTTCTAACAACACAAATAAAATGTATCTTACAAAAACGTTGCACATAAAAAGTTAGTGGACCTTCAAATTATACCGTTAATAGGCCAAGTTATAAAAGCGAAATGTTATGAAAATGAGAACAATATTCCCTTTGAATACCTTTCGTGGCGTATTTCATTGTTTCCTATCTACGTTAAATCATTTTTAATTGGGTCCAAATTAATTATTGTTCGTATGGTAAATATTGAAATATCGATTTAGTTTAGTCACTTAAGCAATTCCTGTATAAACTGATTTATATTGCGAATAGTAGTTTGATTAGTTTACGAAGTTTCAGCAAATTTTCTCAAATATCATTATAATGCCTAGGTATACTCGTATTTCAATGATGGGCTTAGATATCCTCTCTTGAGTTAAAATATTTATTGATACGTCCACTGTGTTGGCAGCTTGACAATATGGGTCCAAATTACACTAAATATATTCTATATAAGACATTCACGCTAGACAAACACACACATTTATGCATATTGTTGGAAATACAAATTCACAAAATTACTTCCTGTGTTGTTCTTTATCGGTACACGTTAACTTTCTTTATTGGCCGATATCTCATTAGTGATGCCTTTAGTGTTATTAATGTCCATGGACGACGGTGACCACTTACCACAAGGTGGCTCGTATGGTCATTTTGCGGATCCCGGATGTATATATGCTAGTTTTTGGCCGTATTGGGCCCTAGAATGCTCCCCCCAATCCCATGGTGGCAGATCAGGGTGTCGTAAGAGGCGTCAGATGCCAGCCTGCTTGGTGGTAGATATAGGAGTGGTAGGGTGTACACTTACCATCAGGAGGTTCGTCTGCTCGTTTGTCGGCTATTAACAAATTAAAAAATAAAACTATCTTGGTACACAAAATAATTACAAATCAGTTATTATTACAGCTATAAACATAAAGAATACAATTAATTGACTGAAGGAAAAAAACATCCCATTCCACACTGATTCTCTAGTTGGCAATTGTTGCCCACAACTTTTGTTTTATTTGCATCGTTGTGGTAAATGCATCTTATACTTTGGCAGTAACGAGATGTACCGTTTAATTGTTACTTGCTTTTAAAGCTTCGAGGTACACGTTAAACTTGCGACTCATTTTAAGGATGTTTAAGTAATGATGTAGACTTGTTCAAATTTCACTCATTTCATTCCTTTGGAACTAACTGACTTCAGACAGGATTAAAGTGGCTTTTGGGGCTGATTATATATGTACGTCGGTAAAGTGGCAATTAATATAAGTAATTATTAAACTTACAGTTTCCAAGTGTACTACTACACCTGCCGATTCGCGGCGCGTAGCCACATATTATACTTGTATGTAATGAAAACGTCTTTGCCTAACTTGCGGTAATTCGACCTTTACGAAAACATCAAAACATTTGATACTTATGTATGTAACTATGTTGTTAATAATTTAAAATCCTTACAAATACAAAATACATTTAAGCGTAACCAATCTTCCGCTGTTTTTTTTTCGCGTATTGTTAAACTAAGATTATGAAATTTTTTTGGCGATTAGCCGACTCATCGTTATATATTTAGAAAAAAAACAAAATTCACAAATTATTTAGATTTTTTCATTCAACGGTAAATTCAACATTAATCTGATGGGAGTATTCATTGAAGTGTGTTCGAGCCGCGAAATAAACGTTATTTAAATTTAAAAGTCCCCAACAAAACGTTTAAAATGATATTCGTAATTAAAATCCTCTTCATGCTTCATCCAGTGTAAGCGCTTTCATCCCAATGATCATTGCATATTATATCATACATTATTGCATGTGCGCCACTTTTCCAATTCTTTACGCTTTCGTTTAACGTTACAATTCTGGTATGAGATTGTTAACGCAGTGCACTGACGTTAATTTGATAAGAGTAATCGGAGGAATTTGAAACTAAAATGATTTAATTTAGCAAGCTGGAAAAATTGGTTGGAAAACTGTGTAGCTAGGTTAAGAAGGAACGTATAAGATAACCTGTGAGTCTTTACGTTTATGTGTTACGGTCATTAGGTACTGATGTAATAGTTCATTTGCACCTATACTTTATGCAAGGACAGCCGAGTAGCTTCAAGTAGATTGGGCGATCGAGGTTCGAATCGCGCATTTTACTTTAAATAGACTCAAGAAAGGATGAATTCATATTATGATCTTATTGGTTGATAGTGATAAACGTCTCGTTGTTCGATCGTTGGCGATGCAGGGTCCCACCCGTGCCGTGGGACTAGATTCAATTCCTTCATGCATATTTAATATTCAAATTATGTTCACATAGTATGCGTTGATGAAAGTTTTACTTAGTTTGACGACCCCGTAGCCCAGTTGGTAGTGACCCTGCCTGCCGAGCGAGGGGTCCCGGGTTCGATTCCCGGCCGGGGCAGATATTTATGTGACAGATAAATGTTTGTTCTCGGGTCATGGGTGTATGTGATGTGATAATTGTGTATGTCCATGCCACCCGCAACACAGGGAATCCTAGTGCGGGGGTGTGAGTGTGTGAAACTTTTATTTATTTATAAAACCTAGTTCGAATCTAGTAGAACTAAAGTTCATCATAATGTTCTTAACGCTGTGTGAAATTTGCCAATCCGCACAGAGTGGAGAAATAAGACCTTTACAACTCACATTGAGACAGGATACCTGAGAATTTACTACTGAGGGGGCCGAAACGAAACGGTAGTATGTCTACTACGTTGCACCAGTAACGGGAATTTAATGGCTGGCCCGAGTGCTTTTAGGCACACTTATGCCGAGGTTCGGCGATTGTTATCTATCGATACCAGCGAAAACCGATTGTTTGACGCTACTCGGTACGTTAATTGATAACATAAGTAATTTATCATTAATAATTCATGGTATGTAACGTAAGTGGTCGCTTAGATAATAAGGAATTTTAAACAGTCCAACTGCTGTGTGCATTCTATTTGTCCTACTTGACAGTCTGTATGTAATAGATTGTTAATGGTGAGTTCAATGACGCTGCGGTCATTTCAATGGAGAACTGGCTTCCGTTTAGACCAGTGATTCTCAACCACTGTGCCGCGGCACTTTTGTGTGCCGCCAAATTTTGCAAATATATAATAATGTTAATATTATTAAATTATATCGTTTAAAAAGAAAAATATTTTTAACATGAATATATATTTAAATCCACTAAAAAATAAATTATTTTATTATTTGCTTTGCAACGCGTTTTTTCTTAGTGCCAAATTATGATGAAGCGGCGTGCATAGCAATAGGAATATGTCTCAAGTCGGCGCACACTTGCCACTTCTGCGTACAAAACGTGTTGTTTTAGTGATATAGCATTGCCACTGTTACGACCAAATATAAATGAAATTATCAAAAAACATCAAGCTCAAATTTCGCATTAAAAATATTTTTATTATTAGCTTGTAATTAATCCATTAATAAACGTTTAGTTATTATGGTAGTATATATTAGTTTATTTCGTATATTTAAAATTTTTGTCATAAACTATTTATGCAGTGTGTTCTTTGTGCGCCGCCAAATTTTGAAATCGTTAAATATGTGCCGCAACAAAAAAAAAGGTTGAGAATCACTGGTTTACACTAATGACTGTAGATTGTGGCTTCTATACGCGGTAACTACTAGGACTTCAGTTTGAACGCTTTGCAATAATTGACGTATTCAAGTAGTACTATAGATTGATGGTAGCAATTATCGAACGTTTTACTGCTTGGCGACAGGAATTGAATGGTAGATTACAGTCATCTTCAACTAGCGAATGTCATTGATACTGCTGGTATGCACACACATGAATATAACTCCCATCATGTTCTTTATTCTGTATAATTAAGTATTGGAGTGGGATGGTCAGTTTTCGAAAATAAAATCCGGGAATAAGCTGCAATAGTATGTACATATGTATGAATAGTGTGTAAAGAAACCTATAATAAGTTCTAACACGATTTTTATCCGTCGTAAGAATTTGGGTGGAATGTAATGTATTAGGTATGTCAAATGTGGACCTAGCGGCATGTTTGAAAGATGTCACGGTCATGTCCATACATTTTCATGTTCCTGCTCCGATCATATGTATTTTTATATTCTGGATATAACATTTAAAATTGCAATTCTTGGTGAAAGTCGAATTTTATCGGAATGTTTTGTTTTCCCCATTGATCCGCATAAGTTCTGGTCGCGGGGAATGTTATATCTGTTTTATTTAAGTCCCTACATGTGTACCTGCGTTGTTTCTTGAATCCACTTTCAAGATTAAATGAAAATTGTTTGCTACTTTCCGGGTTCTTCTTGCCGTTGATACACTGATAAAATTGGTTTATAATAAAGTGTAGTCTGTAAAATTTTATATAGTATTGGGTTTACTTTTAACGTTTATTTATTACTATGAAATGCCGACGATGGTGACAACGTAGTTTCCTTGACCACGCGACCGTATACGCCGCTAAGATAATAAAGTTTTTAAGACTAATTAGAATTTGTTTAAAGGACGACGATGGTTTGTTTCGTCATTCGTTATGCGCACTGCAAAGGACTGGAATAGCTTGCCTGCGTCGGTATTCCCGCCTCCTTATGATGGAAGTCTTCAAGAGGAGAGTAAATAAGCTTTCATAAGTTAGTGCGTTCGACATTTTAGACTTCTGATTTTGAACTAATGTCATCGCGGAATTTATACATTTTATTATGTATTTTATATTGTCAACGGTGTCTCCCCGCCACCGCAGTTTCACCGTGACCACGATACATGAAACTGGGAAAAAAATACTTGCAATTAATAAAAGGTATCGTGAGTACCCAATACATAATAAAATCTTAGATTTTATCGCCGCTTACCGTCAAGAGGGATTGATGTCAAGTAACTTCTTTTATATAAAAATAGGAAACTAACACATCCAATTGAGAATATAAAAAATTTATATTTTAAACATAAAAATATATTTTTTCAAATCGTCGTTTGTAAACTAAAACATCCAATTGAGAATATAAAAAATGTATATTTTAAACATAAAAATATATTTTTTCAAATCGTCGTTTGTAAACTAAAACATCCATTTGAGAATATAAAAAATGTATATTTTAAACATAAAAATATATTTTTTCAAATCGTCGTTTGCACACGTGGTAATTTAAAGCGGTAACGTCACGAGGGCATCAAGTTTTACATAATGACGAAGTGGAAAGTTTCAAGTTTGCTAGTTATATTAATTACACTTGCTCCGTTTTTGGGCTCATACAGAGCGTGATAAGAACATGTCGTGAAAGAAACTTTGGAGAGTGGCGTGGAATCGTGCCGCGGGTAATTCTGACGAATTAACGTTGAAGGTTTTTATACAACTATGTGTGGAATATGTCTCCATGTATGTTAAATACTAATATCGTTATTACACATTACACATTTACACTATTATATTATATAATCACCTGCACGGAAGAACGTTTAATTTATTTATCTTCATTTTTTCAAGGAATACTGCGATACTGTCCAAGTTTTTCCTTTTTCTTTCTTTTTAATTAGAAATCTCATAATTTAATTTTCTAACTTACACTGGGGCTTATGATTTTACAGTTGGAAGATATTGTAATAGTTTGTAAATACCTATTATGCAAAAGAACTGACTTTTTTTTAATATTTTTTATGTAATTCTAAAATAAGAAAGTATTTTATGCATTTAAATACAATTTTTTATAGACCTTGCTTCAAAATTGGCGGATTTTGATATAAATTTGCATTCCTTATTTTATCCATTATGCGTTTTTTTTTTTTAAACTGTTTGAATCAGGTGTTTCGTTATTTGTAACTAGCTATTATTACTTATTGCGTGAAGTCCTCGAGAAAAATTTAACAATGATGCTAAGATATGTATGCATGCATATAATATCTATTGTTCATCCGGAATAAAATATTTTTAAAGTGGTAATAGAATTTTCCTAATAGGTTTAATGTTTACGGTGATAACGGTTCCCATACACACATACAAAATTCGCACTTTCTCTTTATAATATTAGTATAGATTTGTTATCTATTCGACGATTCACAATTACACACAAATCGAAATATATCTCTTATACACACACACACCTTTCTAGTGCACATTAATAAAATTACTCATTGATTTAAAATTACATTAGTTAATTACATTGCTGCATCAAAATTACATTGCTGCATCAAACAATACACCTTCAAAAAATATTGTAACAAAATAATGCAGTTTAATTGAAGTCAAATTTAAAGAAAAATTGGGAAAATATTTGACAATATAATACGGTCGTCTGTTACACCTGTGGCGACGCTTGTCGGAGTCCGACGGTCGATGACCGTCGTTTTTAAACGTCACTCGCGCTTCATTTTATCCGAAAGGATTAACGTGCTCCCGGCGACACAACCACTCAAATCTCAAAACTGCCATATTGCGAGTGAGTGCTCCATTCAAAATGGAACCTTTTAAGTCGTACTCCTTGAATCGTTTCCTTCGGGGTCTCGTTGGTCGAGCGTGCGACGGAACATCGAGCTTAAAACATGAGAAATTAAATCGATTGGAAACGTTTCGCACTCTCGAGAGTGAACAGCGGAAATATAAAATTCTCTCGATATTGTCCGAATGGTTCCATATTTCCCCTATGTACGTATTCAATTGGATTTTCCACAGAAATTTTATGAATTCACTGACACAATACTTCATTCATATATTTTGTCTCACGAGTCACGTTTCATCATTTTTGGGAATTATTTTTATAAGTTGAAATAGTTAGCTATGTATTCTTACCAATATTTTTATTGAATTTATGAAATATAGCTCTTAGCTTATATAATGAATTAAAATAGGGTACTTTTTATTCTGGAATATGGATATTTTCCCGAAGGAAAAGCGAATAAAAGATTATGTGGATATTTTGACTGATTGACTGCAGCTAATATAATAAATTAATGTTTCTAATTGACAGAACTACAAGTACCCATTCCTCAAGAAAAACGGGTGCTATTTTAAATGTAAGGCTTTTCTGAAGCGAAGCGAGGGCGGGTTATTAGTATTACATAGTTTTTAAACCATATAATTCATTATGTATTTTCTACTATAATCATATATAATAAATTATTGACATCAAGCGTTAGCTAAGTAGAAATCTGTGACGAGTTTTTTAAACACCAAAAATGTTTCAGTTATTAATACAGATTATTAATATTATTCCCAACCTTAACTAATTTACTTATAATATTATCCCATCTACGCAAGACGTCTGAGGAGATAAATTTAATTTCAATATTTGAATATCATTGCCTAAAATGAATTTTCGCTGTCAACTCGTAATCACTAGTGAAACATTTACGGCTCACGGTATATAATTATAGCGCCGGTTCGTGAAAATGAGTTATTTCAAAGGAAATGGTTTTAGTCCTTTTGTATATTTGTAATTGACTTATTTTTCGTTAAGTATTCTTCGAAATTTGGATACGTAATTACTAAAAATATTATTTTCTTCAATAAGGGTACTAGCACGTTTGAGTTGTCGATATATTTGTGAGAAAAGGTTAATAAGTAATCTATCTTTAGTAATATTATAGAGAGTGCGATTTTTGTGAGTTTCTATATATGCAGAGAGTAATTTTTAGAACCATTGCCCCTATTTGAAAAACCTTTTACCATTAGAAAGGTACACTTTTCTCGATGGATATAGGCTAAATATTATGTGTGTATATAGGCTTATATGAAACAGAGTCATGGTGATATTCGTCAACTATGATTGTCTCTGTTTGTTTTAATTTAGATGTTAAATTTTATGTTAATCGAACAAATCTACCTTAAAAAGTATTAAAAAGAGATAATCTAGGCTGTTCGAAATTGATGCTACCTGCCTACGTAATTTTCGTAATATCTAAGATAGACAATTGTTGAAACCGAACGAAGTTAATGCGGGCCGCTAGTCTATGTCTATACTAGCTGGCCCGGCAAACGTTGTTTTGCCATATAAATTATTAATTATATATATCGCTAATTATAATAATTTTACTAAAAACAATATCAATCCCTTAACGCAATAGAGTGTACAATGTTTTTTGTTATCTAATCTTTACATAACACAAACAATCTGGATGGTTGACCCACTCGAGAGCATGCCACGTATAATTGTCCATGTGAAAAACATGGTGTTATATGAATTAATGATAAATTTATTTGAAAATAACACTCAAATAGTATAACATTAATTGTAAACGTTACTATTACGATTGATGCAAAAACAATAATTATAATGGGTAGTCTGTGCTGTTTACTGGGTCACAAGTGACACCGGTAGACGCCTGGCGGGGATAACTGATCAAGTGATAATTAATAAGTTATCGACCTAGGTCGAAAATCATTGAATTACTAATATCGCTATTGAAAAATAGGGGTTGATGGTAGAAAGGTGAAAAATTAGGGTTGTTTGTATTTTTTAATGCCACATCATAAAAAAAATAAAAATAAAAAAAATTCTCCAAAAAATAAAACATAAAAATTTGGGGTGGACCACCCATATCACTTAGGGGTATAAT